>DWAJ01000236.1:0-39850 GCA_018238005.1 Eurema mandarina
ACACCGCTGCTTCTCACGCACGTCAGGCAACGCGAACCTCAACTTCTCCCAAAACATCTTATCGTCCCACCGTATGTGCGTATTAGTCTTCAAATACAGTCTTATATCAGGATCCAAATCCTTTTGCGGAACATCACCCAACAATATCACTATTAACCGCCGACGCCTGTCTCTCAACACTTGATGGTGAGCGGATTTAAACTCGAACCGACACCATTCAGATTTTATGAAGTTCTCGCTGAGCACCATAATAGTGCGCCGCGACGATTCCACCGCCTGAATTATATTGTCGGCCACGTAACCGCCAACGGGAAAGTCTCGGTAATGCAGGTACAGTTTGTAGGCGGGGTCGCCTCGCTCCAACACGGGCGCGAGCTTCTCTGTGACCCACGCTTCGTCTTTAGAACTGTAACTGACGAAGGCGTCGTACAACTTCTCTTTGTCGTCACGGTCCACTTCGTTCGCTTTGTAGAACAACCTCATCCCAAATTTGGAGTGAAACCACACCCTCATCTCTTGACGGAATATAAACACGATCATAACGGCGAAAAGCACTAGCAGGAACGCTCCGAGTGTCGACACCAACAAAGGAATGTAATCTTGAACATCTTCGTTGGTAATAATAGTTTTTGTAGCTGTTAAGTTTCCGTTAATGCTATTATTTATGCTCGGCAGGCCGGTACATATAGTGCCGTTTTCTTCTATAATATTAAAGCCCGAGTTTGGATCACTGAACATACTGTCACTGTACACTGTCACGTTTGTATCGTTGCGTGAGTATACGCATCTGATGTTAGATAGGTCTGTTATAGAAGTCACTCGTTTAGTCCACTCGCGAAACATTTCCGTATATTCACAGTCACAGGACCACGGGTTGTATGATAGCGTAAGAGACGTTATTGCTGGGTTTATTTGCCACACTGTCAAAGTTATCAATCTGTTATTATGAAGATGTAATATTTTTAGTCGAGCCATGTGATTAAACATCTCCTTCCCAATAGTTTTAATTTTGTTATTGTTTATGTACAACTCTCGCAAGTTATCTAATCCATCGAATTCTTGACCTTCAATCACCGATAGGCTGTTGTAATCGAGATGCAATATTTCCAGTTCTTTTAATCCGTTGAAAGTACGGTTATGTATTGTTTCGATGTTAGATGAGTTTAAGTATAACACTTTTAGTCGTTTTCTGCCGATGAATGCATGACTCGGGAGCAATTTTATGTCATTACCGTCTAGATACAGTTGTGTGGCCTCCATCGGAATACGATCGGGTAATGTGTTCACATAGCCCGCGCTCGAGCATTCCACTACATTCGCCGACCACGACTGGTCGTGATAACAAGTGCAGTTGTTAGGGCAGGTCATTTCACAATCACAGGCGTCGAAGTCGCAGCAGTGGCACAGCGCGAAACAATGGAATTCATATTTACACAAAAACTGATGCGACGCGGCCTCG
The DNA here is from genome assembly GCA_018238005.1 of Eurema mandarina. NCBI lineage: Eukaryota > Metazoa > Arthropoda > Insecta > Lepidoptera > Pieridae > Eurema > Eurema mandarina. The sequence continues at coordinate 1,460 of DWAJ01000236.1, forward strand.
ACCAGCGGCACGTATGCGTTGCCTCGGTTGTACAACAATTTACAATAAATGCTATCCAAGTCCATTAGTTTGGGCTGTGTTCGCGCTCTGTTCCCAGTGTTTATTTTTTGTAGCCATTCCATCGTACAATCACATTCTAATGGATTTCCGCCTATGAAGAACTCGGGCACGGATTTATCTTGCGGTACCGCAGATATTCGTAAAGAATTCGGGTCCAAACTTGTTATTTTATTGCCGTATAAATCGACTCTTGTTAAATTGGGTTTCTTGAAGAATGTGTACGATTGAACTTTCGATATGAGATTATCGTTTAAATACAACATTTCGACGGAGTTGGGTATCGCGCTTCCTGTTATTTCGGTCAGCCTGTTGGAACTAGCGTCGAAAGTACTCAGCGACAGTTGCGATTCAATCTCGAAGTAATTCCCGAGTTCAGCAATCCTGTTAGCGTGAATGTCCAGCCACTGCAATCCAGTCGGAATCATAGCGTAGTCGAACCATTCGAGGCGATTATCGGAAATGTTCAGCCATACCAAATTAGGTAACTTTGCGAAAAGACCGCCGATGTCGGTCAAATAATTCCCATCTAGTCTTATTGCCTGCAGATTTACGTTACCGTCGAACGCGCCAGCTTCAATTTTATGAATTTTATTCCGAGATAAGTTCAGAATTTTGAGCGAAGTCATTTTGTCAAACACACCCTTGCTGATATTACCGATATTATTTTCGGTTAAACGCAAACCGTACATCTGTTGCATCGTCATAAAGGACGCATTTTCAATGCTCACTATTAAATTCTCTCCCAGGTCTAAAGTTTTTAGCTGTGGGATTTCTTTTAATGCGATGGGAACTTCATCCAGTCTATTTCCATTTATATGCAAATCTTGTACGGACGTGCAGTTGCGTAAGGCATGCGGGTGTATTTTTGTTATTCGGTTGCTGTCTATCGACAAGACGGATAATGCGGACAGTCCGGTGAATGCGTAACTCTCGATGTTTGTTAATCGGTTGTTCGATAATATTAAAGTATGTAAATTTCCGAGCGAGCTGAATACATTTTCTGGAATATGTTCAATAAAGTTATCTTGCATCTTAAGTATTTGTAAATTATGTAAATCGCGAAACAATGCTATTTCCATTTTAGACACTCTATTATGAGAGAAATCCAGGTAAACTAATCTCTTTAATCCCGAAAAGGTAGACGTATTAATCCAATCTGAGGTTAATTCGTTGTGAGATAAGTCTAATACTAGAAGTTGAAATAAATCGCTAAACAAGCCAGGAGCGAGCACAGTTATTGTATTGTTGTTTAAGTATATTTCTTTTAATTCTTTTGTATCACTGAATAATTCGGGTGGTAAGCTCGTCAGCTGATTGTCAGAAAATCTAACTGTCGTCAACGATACAAGTCCCTCTAAAGCTCTGTCTGCCACTGACGTTAATCCGTTTCCTTGAATATATAACTTTTGCAGTCGTTTCAGGCCAGATAAAAGGCCAGGAGGCAATGTATCTATCAAGTTTCGCGATAAGTCTAAAATAATTAAACTGTCGCCGCATTTTTCTGTAGGGTGACGATGCGCTGTAGAGAACTGAAAATGACTAACATCTCTCATCCTATTGCCTGTCATATTCAAGTACTCTAAGTTTCTTAAAGTACATAACGCTCCATCGGGAAAGGTCAGCATATTGTTTTCACTGAGATCTAATCGTTCTAAGCTTTGGACGTCCCGTGAAAAGGCCGTAGGAGTTACTTCGAGTGACATCGTAGACCAGTCTGTGTTATGTGTTCGTATGGTCAAGTTTCTAAGCTCTCGGAGGCCAGTGAAAGCTCCGTCGGATAGATTTCCAATTTTACAATATTCTATTGTGAGTTCTCTCAATTCGACCAACTGTCGAAAGCTTCCGGGTGATAGAGAGCTTTGGAAGAAAAGTGCGTCGCTACATTCCAGTCGTAACCGCACTGTGAGATGAGGTTGAATAGCACTAAAATTGGTGTTTTCTAATTCGCTATTGATAGTCCTAAGTCTACACTGTAAAGCTACTCCGGCTTCGTCATCATCCGTGGTCCATCGACACTCGTCAGGAGCCTGATAGCGAGCTCCCGTCGTCGACAGGGAGGCGCTCCACGCCGGTATGATAGCGCTTAACGCCAAAAGCGCGCTCGTGAACCACATTGCACACATTGTTTTGGTATCACAAACTTCACTTTAATTCAAACATACTTTTATTTAGCATCCGCCGCACTATAACTGCACATAATTATATAATTCTATCGGCAAGTTCATATCGTTTATCCGCCGACTGAACTACTTCTGAACCGAAACCAGTCACTCTTGTTCCGCGCAAACGTTAATTGGACAAGATCGTAAGTGTGTTGCCGTTCGAGGGACACGTAACGCGTGCGTCCGCGCCAAGGACTGGGGTGGGACTGACTTAAACTCGAACCTGCGTTGCGCTCGCGCACAAGGCCGCGCTTGTTCACGCGTTCCAACAGGTAAAGTTTTACACAGCACCAAAACGTCCCAAGCGCCGGGTAAGCAGCTTAAAGTTGTGCCCTAACGTTTTCGACGCCGAGCTTGTCAGAAAAATACGTTACGCACACACGCAAAGGCTGAACTCAACACAGAGAAGCGAAACCGCTTTTTGTAATGCTCGAACAAGCTTTCAGTGAGTAGGTCGGAGCGAGATAGATTGATGGTTACGGGGAGCGCTCGGCTGGTGGGGGTCGAGACAGCTGCCCAGGTAGTGCGCTCGCGCATTGCCGCGGTTGCCTCTTGTTAACACTTCGCGGATAGAATTGTGATGTGAACATTTCACGATTGCTGATATTTTGTTTACTCATTGCCGTTAATGAAAATTACAACCTCACTCCTTGTAATGATAAACGTTTGTATCCTTCTGTTCATTATTTAAGGTGTATTTATTTTATATTCCATTAAAAGTTCTTGCAGTCGTCGATAATGAAAAGCTTGGCACAAAACTTGATATTAACAACGTCGATGGCAGACGTGTCGTTAAAATAATGCATAACGGTATAAAGTTGTAGACAGTAGTTGTTTCCGTATATGGAAAGTTACATATCGTTCGCACACAATAATATATTGTCTGTACTTTTTGCATTTTCGCCTTTAATAGAACAAGTTAATATATTCGGTTGCATACGCGTCCGTGGCCTTCGGGCTGAACAGTAATTATTTAATTCATTCCCAAGCTACCACACATACAAATTAGATTAGAAGTTTCCTTTGCACGCGAATATTTTTACACGCTAACGTATACCCCTAAGTTTTAATTTAAACTAAATTGCATTTCCTCAGAATTCCGATCCTAATCGGCCACTATTTTCGTTAAACGGTTTTGATATAATTCCACACGAGTCTACACAAACCCATCATCAAATTAAATATCTAAACATTATGTGTTTTGTGAGGTTACAATTTTGGATGCGTTCGTTAAGAAAAATGTGGTTATTCTTTTAAATGGAAGATTGCAGTTTTTGATTTATACGCGTCGGTGAAAAGGTGTTATTATAGTTTAGTTGTTCACAATGCAGCAACATATTTCCGAACACGAATCATTAATAACACTCAAGATGCGAAATGCCAGAGCTTGCATATTATACGTCTATTGTATTCGTGGTCTTTGATAATAGATGGCTATACACAGTTTGACGTACAAAAAATTGGAGAACGCGTCGAACTACCTCAGATGTTTTGTTCACATAGTTTAAAGGTTGAGAAATTACTTGCTTAATTATACTTCTAAGAATATAATGAATCGTACAAAATTGATTATATGTGCGTATTTCAATAACGCACGTACAGCAATATTTCATTAAATAACATATCGCTTTATAAATATAAAATGACACTAAAATTTTGTAATATAATTTACGCGCAATTTTATAACTTTTAAATGAATTGCAACAATTTCCAGTAACTTACCATTAAACGAACGATCAAAAACTTGTTTATTGCTCGCATCAATACACTTATGTGGACATTATACTGAACAATGCTTATAAATGGTTGAGATCATAATTTCATACAGTCGAGATGAGAGGATGGCTGGCGTCCGTCGTGGCGGTATTTATACGAGTGTTAGCCGTCTCGGGGCACCCTCTATATCTCAATTGCTATAAATTACCTCCTTTGACGCGCGAGAAGCGGAAAATTTGCAATCGCACCAGTACTCCCGCCCCGCAGATTTCTTACCTTTGTGTAAACATCGCAAATGGTTTTGTAATGGGAACGGCGTTAGCACCGGCGCGATATATCACCCATCCCGTGGGTCGTTTGTCCAGCTCGCGACCGGAACGCACAAAAGATCAGCGGGTGATCCTTGCTTTTTGTCGTGAGAGGCGTTCTTTAAAATAGAATGGAATAGATTGCCGGTAAATCGTTGGTTATTGTGAGGCTATTTAATATACGTTGGCCTGCTATTTGTGGCTCGTTATAACAATGTCCGAATTCAATTTACAGCGCGATGTGTCGTCACGCAACTGTCAGGGTGATGGTGTGCGTGGGTACAAACTAGAAACGATGTGGGTCATATGCCTTTATGATTCATGGAACACTCGAGAGTTCAATAGTAATTTATTATTTCGAGCGTTGTTGTGAATTGCTCTAACTAGTACCAGCTTTACGCACTTCGTGGATATAACAGCTGACACATCTTTCTTATTTCTCATAAATTATCTTGTTCTAATAGGTGACCGTTTGTTCCACTTCTTTAACTTTAAATATTATAAGTTTGAAATTAAAAATGTTTAATGTTAATAATAAATATACTATTAGATATGTTTTTGTGATTTTGGTTTTTTATTTATTTTTATTTTAGGTTTTCACACTTTTTTATGTAATGTCGTTTTAAACCCAGACCAATGTATAATTTAACACGTGAACGAAACGCAATAACTGTCACGTAGAATGCGGCGTTCCCTTATCGGCCGCCTATCGACGCATAAAACGATCGCTTGATCTCCATTATGTTATTAATTTTTGTAATTTCGGTGCCTAATCTCCGGCGTCGGTGTCGATAGCGAGGCGACACTCGTCCCGATGTCGGTAGACACGTATAATCCATTAAGTCGTCATTTCCACATCGGTGGTTATTCCTTAACGTCGCACGCTCTCGTGCTTGTATGAAGCATTGTTAGCTACCGCTTGTCAACTTATGTTCGAAAGACAGGAAAAAGACATTTTGTTAGTAAAAAGAGTTAAGAATGGACCGATGTATTTAGCTAAGCCACGAAACGTTCCTATTTTTAACTGAAACTACATGCTAAAATTAATGCTATTTCTAAGACTATAGATGATTCATTTGTATGATGATAAATACATTATTAATGTAAGTGCATTATATCCACCCTTTAAGTAAGGATACAATTTTCTAAACGTTATCGATTAAATCATGACATAGATAGGGATGGTTAACGATATGAAAGCTACTAGTATGTTATTAAGTGTATTTAGCAATCGCCGTCTTCTTAGCGTGTCTATTATGAAATCATAATGATGTGTTTTTGTTTCAGGTAATCACCGTTGGCACATCGCACGTCATTAGGTACAGTACAATATTAACAAAAACATAATATTGTAGCCACATTATAATTCATGTTGTTTGTCGGACGTGATCGCCGATTTAATCATGTTTTGACAATATAGAGATATGATGATTTTAACGTTGATTTCAACGTGTAAATGTTATCAAATTTCATTGAAATTCTATATAGTTTTGATAAACAGATAAGGTTCAGCTATTATGATAATGTAAAGCATTTATTAAATCACGTTTTGAAAAACCCAACGGCTTCATATAAAAACTTTTATAATTTCATTTGCAACAAAAAAAAACAATCCATTCGAATCGCTCGACAAAAATAACATCGTGTTTCAATATTATTTGATGTGGTGCACGTTTTTAACGCGGTTAGTGCCGGCTTATTAAACTTAAAGGGTTCACGATGGGATTGGATTTAACGCGTGAACCCTTAGTAGTGTGGATTGCAACGTGGCCAATTTGGCGCGAACGACGCATTTGTGCGGCGTGACACCTGGCAACCTATGGACTGCTGGACAGTGGAGCCGTGGAGCAGATCTTTCTTTTTTTATATATTTTGTAAACTGCCTCTTAAATCCATACTAATATTATAAATGCGAAAGTAACTCTGCCTGTCTGTCTGTTTTTCTGTCTTTTCATCACGCTAAAACTACTGAACCGATTAGAACGAAATTTGGTACACAAATGTTCTAGAGCCTGGGGCACTTTTTTTTAATCAACCCCCAGAAGGTTGCGCGAGGTGTTGAAACTTTTTATAATTTTACGCTTTCACGGCCAAACCGCTGAACCGATTGTAATGAAATTTGGTACACAGATGGTCTAGAGCCTGAGATAAAACATAAACTTTTTATTTGGAAAAAGGGGTTATAAGAGGAGGGAGATCAAAGCTTATATGAAAGTCCACGCGGACGGAGTCGCGGGCAACGGCTAGTATGTATATGTATGTGTATGTATGTGTAGTATGATAGAAGAAACACACAACACGGCTACGTAATGTGTTATTAATCAGAAACGTGAGGGATTTATCTTAATATGTATTTGGTGTTTTATGCGACCAGATAGATGATTCGATATGACCATTTTTGTGCGGTTTGATATTAGTGATTATTTAAGGTATGTATGCGTTGTACACTCTTATAGAATTTACTATTAAAAAGGTTATGTCATTTTAAGTAAAATTGTATAAGCTACGTCTTTCGTTTTCAAATATAATATAATAAGCATTTGACTTCGCGAGATCATTATATAAATAAATCATAAATAAAAAAATATTAGAAAAACAACTCCACAGCTTTCTTATTCCGCTAAGCGATGCTACGTGCCTTCAAAAGCGGCCGGTTAGATTATGCATTGTCGAGGCACAATTAGAAACTGTTGCACGCCACAGCGGTATTTACAAACAATCGCCGATCTGCACCCGCCTTTACAAACCTTATGACGAACAGACTCCGGTATTGTCATCTTGGACAGTTGCAAGGAGCGAAAGGCAGGACTTTGAAGTAGATACTTTACAAACAATTCTTTTCAGTTTGTGTCTTCGGAGACCATATTAGTCATTTTTATTGAATTTTGCATACAAGCTCTGCAAGCTATAAAATGCATGTATGGCTGTAAGGTAACATTGACTGTGTAAAATCGAAGTTAATTTTTTTACGTAACAAAAATCTGTTTTCGGAACGTATTTTTCATTTTCGAGGGACAAATAATAATAAGACTAATGTCTTTACAATTCAATTCAATTCGTTTCGCACGTGTTTTAAACTATCTCTTTGCAACTTTATTGTGTTTAGATTTCTTTCTTGAAACCATACGTTGAAGTTATATAGTCGACTTAGATTTTAAGACGTATAAACTTAAACAAATTTGAAAAAATCTTCTAGTATTTCGATTTTTTTCTTACACAAGCTTGTGATAGGTACATAAGTTTTTTTCCAAACGCAAACAACATTGTCCGCATATGATACGCTGAGTAATGGCCGATGATTGATTGTAATTCATACACAGCTATTTAACATTTGATTTACATTCAATAATGATCGATACAAATTGTTCACTTTTTGTTAGCGAGGGCGTCGCGAATAGTTGAGCGGTGAGTGCGAAGTGCATTGTTGATTGTTTGTATATAATTTGTTGGCTAACGACGTTATTGACAGATAATACTCATGCAAAGAGGTTCAAATAGTTTTTGATTACGGTAGTTGAACATAATCGATAGGCGAGAGAATTACAATGGGTGACGTCATTTTTTTGCGTTCCAAATTTAAATCTAACGATGAGGATCATATTAAATTACAAATACTAACGTTTAATTTGAATTACAAGTAATTCGATATCCATACAATTATGCCCTTAAAAAATCTTTTTCTAGAACTATGATAAAGATAATGCGAAAGTTTATTTATATTTTTCATATTAAATAATTATTCTACCATATAACTATTAAAACATTTAATTGAAAGCAACTAGTTAGATGTTTTAAGACGTAATCAATAACGGATTCTGATAAAAATGTGATAAGCGTAGAAATCCTTTACGGTTGCAATCCGCTGAACTTAGTTAATTGGCATTACATTAGCTTCTGCCGATAAGTGCGGGTATGTTCAAAAATCTAGTTCTCGTCGTATCGAGGCCCCAGCTGGACTTATCGTCCCTTATCCCATACTCGCAAACAAGGCAGTAACTCGCACAAGATACATATGATTACGCTATAAAATAGAAATTCCGTGCGCAACGTAGGTACCGCGCTACCGACATACCTACGAGTATATAGTACGTACAATGTTTTACTGAGAACTGTGTGTCACGTAGGAAGCAATATCGGAACATTTGCGGCGCAATTATAAAGAGACGAACGGTATTGTGTCGAATTTCGTGTAAGGAAACGACCCCCGCTGAGTGTTACGTGCTTCTACTACGAAAAATGTAACAGGCATCTTAAAAATGTTCAATTGTAAGGTTTGTTGTGTTAGCTCCTCCAATTTGTTTCGAGCCGGCAGCGTGAGCGTCATCGGCATACCCGCCTTCCACTGATTAAATTCCTTCGATATTGCACGATGTTCCTTACTCCAAGTGGACTTATTAACTCCGTCACTCGATCTTGTCTGAAGATATAAGTTCACCGAACGATTTTTACGTCGTAAATAAGAAATGAATTTATTCTCGCAAAATTCAATTATAGTATAATAAATAGTTTGTAGGCTTACGTAATACTGTTGACATGCTTTAACTGTTCCTTATATTTCGCATATTGCTTATCGACAATAAATCAAACCAGTTTCAAAACGGCCAGTCGCAGAAAAACATGCTTCTAATTACATTAATTACTCAATTTTGAGCGCTGACTAAACTGACATTACCATGATAAATCGCCCCGAAGTCCGTTGTGCTAATAGAGAACATTATTTGTAGGCATTGTAATTTATAACTATGCGACAAATTTCAAGGCAGGAGACAACGGCGCGCCTACTCCTTCCACGCGACGCAATAAATATCACATGTACGAGGGACAATACAGTACAGTAACTTCACAGATTAATATAATATTTTTACGCCGGTACACAAACAGACATCGTCCTAATGAATTATGGCAACGTGTACCATCTTCTGATAAAACCAGCGAAGGAGTTTTATTGTGACGGCGCCGAGATAATTCAGACTCGCGAGCGAAATAATTTACATGGTGGTCCGTTTTTAGGCGCGGCTCCCGTATTTTTACAATATAAGAAAGCTGCAAAATCTGTCCTCATTCATTACACGGTATCGCCGTGTATCATGAAATATTACATCATTGTACAAGCCATTCAATTCAAATGTTTATCGGATAATAAAGATCACTATGTTGTGATATGCAATATGGTTAATGCTCCGGTAGAAGAGGCAGGGTCTAATAAAATGGTAATTAGCGCATCATCCGATAGCGCTATTGCAGATATGCTTATGTAGATAAGTTTTTTTACAATATTGTTGCGTTGCCGCCGTCTAATTATGTTCCGTAAATGTGTAATGATTTTGACGTGAATATATTTAAACAATTTGCCTCGCCCCGATCTAATTGATTTATAGTAAAACGTACTACATACATTTTAATGTGCCGTATCGTTGCTATTCTATATTTTGAGTAAAAACTTTCTTAAGAATTAATAAGAATAATATCTCTTTTCTTGTCAGCTTTCTACATCATTCAAAAGAGAATTCATAACGTGCATCAATGATATGTTAATTCATAAATATTCTATACGCCTATTCTCATTACGAGGGGCACCTCAAAGCTTTATGTCGTTTCATAATACATATTTCGCGTTACGCCGGGTTAATATTATGGACCCAACAATACGGCAATAAAAGGCAAGTATAAAAAAATCTTTACAATTGAAACCCGAAATTTACCGCGGCACGGATCACGTGTCAATCAAGCTTTATTAAAATTCTGTATGATATTGGTGCTACCGTATTTATTAGCCGTATCGTTCAGACGCGTAAAAGAATTTGTACCTCGCTGTAGTAGTGTAGTGGTTTTGTTAGCGTTTCTATAGTTATAATAAATGGAGCGATTATAAATCATAGGGTTTTTTATCAATGTTTATTTATAGACTAGGGTGAGCCATTTTTTTAGCTTATGTAGTTGATTAAATTTTACTTGTTATTGCACCTATGTCCCTTACATAGGTGCAATATGCGTTAGATTGCATTGATTTTGAAATAGTATTTTATGGCTTAGCTTCAGGTAAGTAATAGCCAGATGACAATATTTTTTTTGTGTAATCGCTCCCGTTGTTATTAAGTAATAAAACGTGTTTTAGTTGAGAAAAATCTGTAAAAATAACCTGATGTTTTACAGACGTATGAGTATATGACGCATATCGTTGTATAACGTTAGTAGGTCCCAGCCAGAGGCTAGTAGAGTTTTTCACAATTACCCATAACAAGGCAAGTCCATAGCATCAGAGAAGGGCGCATATTGTATTTCTTGTTCTTTGTAACCTGAGCGGCGGGGAGGATTCTTTTGTGCGCCCGATTTGAATATTACTCGAACATGATGGGATCTTGCGTACATTATTAATGTTGGCTTGAATTGCAGTTAAATGCCCGCTGTAGTGGATAGATTTTCAACCGGTTAAGGGCCATCTTTATGCGAGACGGATTTGTGTTTATATTTATCGGATGATGATCTCCTTTGACGCTTTAAATATGAGATATTCATACCTATATATGACGGTATGATGTCATCGTTCAAAACTTTACCCGTCATAATGTACGTAATAATATTTATTTCTTGACATCGATTTCAATAGGAAATGATTTTTCAAGTGAATACACAGTAATGATATAGCTGTTAAATATTTTAACTGTTTAATTCGGATCGCGCCATAACTTTTGGCTGAATATAAAGCTTTAACGGTTTTGCATTTCAAAAAAGATCGTTGTTTCGACTTATTTATCGTGCATGTTAAATGTCGTAAAACAATGTTAACACTGTATCGCCAATAATCCACGACTCGCTGTGATACGAAAGCGTTTACGGCATTCATAAATTTGGGCAACAAAGGCTCGGTATACCGTTTAAGGTTAGTGATATGGTAATGTGATGGTTCGCGATAATTTAAGAAATCCCGAGGTCACAGCAGGACTTATCGCGCCGAGCCGCGCGCGAGGTGAAACGCCTTGCGCCTTTGACAATGGCTTTCCATTTAAAACATTATTTATTTCGTCCTCATATTGTCGAAAATACGCGTGGGCATATTTCAATTCGTGCGGGTTACAATAATTGTGTTTTTATAAATTCGAGAATTATTTTATTTTGCCAACGTTTACAACTGTTTATTTGCTCTGTTAAATGTGAATATTCTGTAAAGCGGATTAAATGATAGTTTTATTATATGAATACTATAGCTATGTGCATATAGAAAATGGTTAAAGGCACGAATTTCTAAGGACGTGACACTCATGAAAGTTGTGTTTTGCGGTATAGCTATTGAAAACTATATAAAACTTACATCGTATATTAATACGCCTAATAGTTAGCTTTAGAATTTATTGCAAACTAAAACTTAGTTAAGATTAACTTAATGTCTAACAGGAATAAAACTAATAGTTAATATGGGATGTCGTAATTACCTATTACGCAAGATAAGATAGATAAGAAAATATATTTAAACACTAAGAAGTAAATAGACATTTCTTATAGCGTAATTTACATGGGCGACCTACGACCTATGAATTAAATGATGATTATAATACTATCGTTAATACGGGAGCAACGTCGCAGGACAGAGTTAGTCTCGTATATATTAGCTGCAGTTTCGTATAGCACAGAGGTCGTGTCTATTTGACGCTGTAATTGGCATACCGTGTTGTCGCATGATGCAGCCTTTCTAGGCGACATTCCGGCTGACTCACTGCTGGCTATCGCTTCAGTATCGCACTTGGACAAATTATGGAGATTGAAGATTAAGTTGGTATATATGTCGCAGGCGGATTGTATAATCCGCTGTATTACATTACGGCTAGCCGTTTTACAAAACAGGGCCGTTTTGCAAAGCGGCGGTTCAACGATTAGCCGTATTGAATGCGGTTAAGTAAAAAACCGCCTAAATGTAATCGTCGTCATATGTTAGTTTTTTTATATATAAGGTTAGGTTAGGTAAGTTATTTATCATTATAAAAAAAAACTTATTTACTCATCTTTAATAAAAATGAAGCTGAGTATTCAAGTTTTTTTTATAATGATACAAAAACTATGACAATGATACAAAAATAATAAGAATATAAGAATTTATAATGATACAAAAACTACTCAAGACAATACGGCTAAACGTTGAACCGCCGCTTTGCAAAACGGCCCTGTTTTGTAAAACGGCTAGCCGTAATGTAATACAGCGGATTATACAATCCGCCTGCGACATATATATTAAGTAGTTTGAGACATAAGGATTTTATTTATAATTTTGACTTAATTTTTTTTGCAGTTTTGTTTACGATCGAGTTGTTGGTTTTTTTTTGTTTTAGGGAGATGTTACCTATCTAGTATCAATCTTGACACTTTTGAAAATGTTAAGAAACTTTGCCGATATAAGATTTTTATACCTTTATTATAATATAGAGTACGATTTTTGTAAAATTACTATGCTAAGGCTTTTTAACATTTTTTTTGTTTTAACTATTTAAACGCCTTTAAACTCTTGCACATAAATTATAAGTAGGACTAGTTTGAATTCATGTGACGTTAAAAAACCTGTAGCCAAGTACCAAAACATTTACCGCAATTATTGAAACGAAGAGTAAGAGGAGCTGTCAATTATTTTATACAAACCGGCTAAGCCAAGAAATTGCTCTATTGTCTTAAGCGCGATAATAATATTGGACCAAAACCCGATTGTTTCTCGAATAGATTTACTTAGCACAAAATGTCAGCCATAGGTAAAAGCTACTTGTCTCAGAATTGATTGGTCTTACGAGTACGTAGATTGCTTACCTATATATATACCCTAAAACAAAAGACTAATAAAGATAATTACATATGATATGTGCCTAACTCATAAATGAGGTAATAAAAAGTCAGCATAAAATGAAACAAATATATAGCAACTTGCTTATATAAAGTTTCGTCTGAAACTTTAGGTCGTAAACGAGAAAGCCCTATGAGCCAAAGTTATACTACGGAAGGAGAATGGGCGAGCTGTAAAAATGAATGAAACGTAGCGCGCGAAGCTTAACTTCCCCGCTTTGCTTATCGCCAATTTGTGTCAAGTGAACCATTCGTTTAATATTAATAAAACGGCTGCCCCTTCAGCTCCGTGTTTTTACGGTCGGCTTGATGGAGACTTATTTAAATAAATATTTCCGAGAGGCCGAGCCGCGCTTACAATTATTTATTTCGTAATTTTAAGGGTGTATACAATGGGAATATCGCGACGGGGTGATTCGGGATCGAGGTACGAGGTACGAGGTGACGCGACACAATCCAAACCATTTATTATCTACGTAGTGTCCTCTTAAACGTTTAATGTTCCATATTATGCTAGTTGGTTGTTAGCTCCGGGGGGCTGGTATATTCAAATAGGCAGTAGGTTTTAAGATTGGGTGTTCGATTTTAGTTTTTATGGCCTTCGATCGAATTGAAAATGTGTTTTTAAATTGTATAAACAGGAATGTTCAAAAAAATTGGAACATTTAAAAAAATAAAAAAGCTTCAAGCTTCATTTAAATAAGTTATTCAATTTATCATTGCGATAACCAAAGATTGTCACTCAAACATCAAAAATTTTCTGCAATGATTTTTCGGAATGCGTACAGTGTATACCCATGTCACGGCGATTGGGCAAGCGGAACAGACAGGCGGCAAATGATGCGTGCGTCTGCGCAGGCCTCCTTACGTCGACGCGATTAGCACGGCGCCTACCCCCTAACTGATCACCATACATTTGATAGCACTTATCAGTTTCAAAATTATGTTATTGATTTAAACATTCATATTGGACTTAGATGACTGGTTTAATCTATCTCATTTGTCACGGTTTTGTACTTTTTTTTATGACAACTCCATAGAAAAATTACGAAGGTTCATAGCACAATTATAGGAATTTCTATACATACCTATTAAAGTATGAAAGAAAAATTAGCATATTTGTCATTAATATTGAATAGGACTGCTTGTGAATTCACAAGGCGGTGTATCGTGACGCATTATTTTTTATTGATCAAAGCGATACGCGCATAACGACGCGCTTCGACATAAGAACAAATGTTATGACAATGTATGCAATATCGTGTACTAACGAATTCATATTCCACGGAGACTAAAAGAGTCGTCATACGGTAAATCTTTTATGGTAATAGGGAATGTAAGTGGATGTGTTTCGATCATGAGGTCCGATCGTGAGATCGTGCATGCCAAGCGATGCCGGTACATCGTGAATTACGTCTGATGAGACGCTATTGCAAGGATTTCATACTAATTAATATGTGCAATATTTATTGACAAAAACATTGAGAGGATGCCTTCACTTTTAAGTCGACAGCTTCGCTAACAAGCAAGTAGTGGGTAACTTCACCAACTAAAGTTCTTCACAGCAAAACTTGTTGTTATAAACAAGTTAAATAATGTTAAGTGTTGTGAGGGAACTGACTTTTATAGGATCATGGACAAACTACTTTTTTAGTATAATGCACTTTAGCGTAGATGGTTTGAAATGGTATACTTTAAACATGAATTTGTGTGTGCATTCTAAGAAGCTGTACCAGGCAACCATAAAACATTAGGAACCTAACAAAAACTTGGCTTATCGACGACGAAATCGATTGCATCTGCGAAACACAAGACCTGTTCGATAAACTCTTTGTGTTTATCATCTGTTATTCGAATGTTTTATAAAGACGTACACAAGGTGGGCTTAAAATAGAAACTTACACGGAATTGGATTGAAAGGGGTAATAATAGACTCGACTGACTTATCTCGGAACCCATCTTGTGTTTGATAAATAGATTTTTTCTCGGCACTTTTGAATTGAATTCCATATAGGATGTCTGATTTCTATTGTCGTATAAAATGGCCGTTATTTATAGTTCGGAATAGACGCAGTCCTGCGGCTACCGGGACGTCTTTGTTGGGGAATGTTGTTCGGCCCATTATAGTTCAAGCCAGCATTGTTGGTAATGTTTGGGTTATGAATATTGTTATTGTGACAAATTGTGAATTTTAATCCTTTACCATCTGCGTTTATTTTGTTGGGCTAAGATTATGCTGTCTTCAAATATTGACCGTATGTTATGATGTCTATTATTTCCTTGTTGGTGTTGACGTCAATCAATTCTGTGTATTAATATTACTATTTCCTGTTATTTAGTATCTCTGCAAGAAAACAAGAAACGACACTTTACATTTATAAGATATATAATAGTGTATAAAATTAACAGAAATTATTTAATAAATAAACAAATCGATTTTAAATCTTTTTACATTCACGTCTCGCTTATCAACGGCATTCAGTGACTCCAGTCGAGTCTAGAATTTTCGCTGAGAAATAAACTTTAAAATTGGTAATAGAACGCGAGTCGCCAGGGACCGCAGCGGCCGAGAGAGCATTTTATAAATGTGTTTTCTAACCGGGACCGAGACGCACGGCGATGCAGCAAGTTTAATGGAAAAGAATTGAAAAGTAGCGTCTATATGGTAATAGAAATTGTCCGGAAGAAAGGAACACAGGGTGGAGTGCATCGCTTTGAAATATGGCTGTTTTGTGCAGAATTGAGCGTTATTGCGTACGTTTTGTTGGCCCGTCGAGCGAACTTTCTCGAACCGGCAGCGCCGTGGTTTGAATTGCTTTGAGGGTTCTATCTAAGGCAAGTAATGGGTAATATTTATGGTTTGTTTCTCTTCGTTTTTCGAACTTATATTTTGTTGGTAGAAAAATGCCATTTGTTTCGCGGTGTAAAAAGAAAGCTTGTTTACATTGGTTTGTATATAATAAATAGTATGAGATTACAACGTCGTTCATACGTTTGTTGGTAATTATATCGCGCAAATAGAAATAGCCACTTAATGTTTTTTGTTAACAATTTTTAATGGTATTGTCGAGTTTAACCAAGGGCCAACGTTATTTATGAGTATCGAATTCGGGTCAATCTATGGGGAAAAAAATGTAATATGATTTATTTTATTAGTGTACTCTTTGACAATAAACTTAGGTGATATCATAGGTTCATATAGAGATCTAATGATTTCGTACTAAAATATCTTTAAAATGTTGCGGTGTGATATTTTATTGTCCTTCTATACAATCGCATAATTGTTGTTCTAGCTCGATGGTAACATATTGCACAAGTCTAGATCGCTGTCTACAAAGTAAGGCAGACGTTCTCATGCTGTTTGTTTGGTCGGCTCGGATGAGTGCCTCGTGTTTACAAATATTTGCCCCTAAAGCATGACGCCACTTAGCGAGATGTCATTGTTTTGTTCCTGTATGGCGTACGTTAAAGTTATTTTAAACGAAAAATAATAGAATAAGCTTTGAAATGTAATCTGTTGTATTTGTAAAAATAAATGAAGTATTTCTATATTATTCGAGCTACAACTTGGGTCTACATACGTCTTTTCGAAGAAAGTAACTAATAAAGTGAAGACAACTTTGCTTCAATCTAGCTCTTTTGAGAAGTCAGTTAGTTTGCGTTATAAAAATAAATTATTTTAAAGAATACATATGTATCAATGTTCACTTTTTTAATTCAAACATTTACTAAGCGAATCTACGTGAACAATTATTCATTATAAATTATATTTCCGCTTTAAAAAGTAACATATTAAGTGTCTCTAACCGTTACATTAAAATAAACGATTGTTTAACTTTGGATCGAACTGATCAATATTCATGGTGAGATTAGGCGGGTTTAATTACGATTATAAATCTCAAGTCTGACGCGACGTCTTAATTGCACACCTAACAAATCACCCGGCCGTGTGTATCGTAGTTTTTCATACTTGTATTACTATTTGAGAAAGATAAATGGTAATCACCGTGCGACATACGCTGATAGCTTGTAATATCGTGTAAATGACTCATTAGGCGTAGAGTGCTCAGCGATTATCATTCATTAAAAGTATAATATAGGGATATTGCTACGGTGTCTTCTTTAACTGAAGTACATATTAATAATATTTGTATCTGAAGTTCTATTAGCTTTTTTGGGAGCAAGGGTTTTAGAATGGCTCTAGTTGTAAAGGTATATAATGCAATGTCTTCAGATAGTCTTTCTTTTACACTACTAATGTATGATATAGATACTGCAAAGTTTTATATAACATCAAAATCTGTTCAGTTAAAATATTGAAGACCAAGGAGATACTAATAGGCTAATGAGTCTTAACATCTTATGACTCAAAGTGGGGAGCGTCGATGTAGTGCACCCCTGCCCAGAGCAAAGTTCTGGGTAACACTACATTGGTAATGGGCTGGCGTTTCTCTTACCATCAGGAGGATACAATAAGTTACAGTGCTTATTATTTGACTTTTGATTCGATATTTACGTATTTTTTATTCTATAGTAGTGGAATATCATAACATTTAATAGTATACAATATACGCCACTACTAGGGGCCAGTCCATCAAATATAAGTGAATACCATACATACAACTTACACATGTTTTATTTTAACTCAAGTATTAAAATAGTGTTTCGATAGAAACAAAGTCAGTCAATCAGCGTGTTTCAGTGGAGGTAATGAAACGTCACCCATGTCATATTTACGGTATGCGACGCGATGTGGTCTTTTAAAAAAATATTTACCCACCGACAAATTTTTACGGTCGTTGCTCGTAAATCCTACGATATTTACTTTAAAGTGTCGTTATTATGAATAATTATCTGATTTAACGAGCATCGGTAAGCGAGACGTGTGTCAAAATTAAACATTAGTTATGTTAGCGTAAATGCAGCGCTGTCGTTAAGTTATTTATAGGTTTATGGACCCTGCGTGTGGGGTGTTGTGTGGTGACTGGTGACACTCGCGGGACGTTTGCGCTACGTGTGTGCTTAAGCTGTTCTCATCGATATTAGCCACATTAAGGCTATGATATGTACGAAAAACCGCAAGAACTCATTTTCCGTAGAACATACTAGAACACTCTGAGACCCTGTAAAATGTAACGCTAACGTAAGATCTGTAACGAAATGTATTATACGTTTACTATGTGTAAAATAATTGTTCTATTCAAGTAAAAATAAATGCATAGTATTTATTCTTATTTGAAAAGTTTTAACGCACCCCTGTATGTGTGATTTCTTTACTTAAATCTTTCTTTACACCTTAGACTAGCTAGGCACGAGTGAATAGTTCACAAAAAGAATGAAAGAATGATTTACATAATAAAATAATTTAATATGATGAATAGACTTAAAAACCTCTGCATACATACAAGGAAGGTAACTATACAGGTGCTAATACTCTTTTCATATGATATTTCGAATGTAGTAAAGGTGTCATCTATTGAAAGATCTTAATTGGCATCCACGACCATTTCACACTTTGGAATTCATTAAGAACCATACATATTTAATATTCGCGCATATATATTGAGATGTTTTACATTATAAGACGAATATTAAATGACACGTATATTAGGTGCGCCGTATAATACATCGATATTCAACATATTTATGGCTCAAACGAAATATAAGATGTTAGTTGCGATAATTGTAAAGTCTCGGATGTCTAGTTAGATTTTTATGCAAATGTCGTCGGGGTCAATGCGCCGCGTCCGATATTCCCAAGTGTTAGTAAACCGTTAAAGTAATGATTCATTACTGGTACTAGAATAAACTGAGGGGTTATTTGTTCAAATATTCTCACGCGTCGCGACCGGGCCAACTCTGTCAATTGCCTGCCATAGGTTTTGACACCTCCGCGCCTAGCCGGGGTCAACATCTCGTTTCGCATCGATGTTTGTCCAGTGATCGTACAATGTCTTTTCCTGGAGTGATTACGACAGAACACGTGCTTAAACATAGATTAAGTCATTGCAATTAATTGTATTTTTTATTTAGTAAGAAACAATGGAATGCGTGATAAATCTAACACATATAATTCGATGTTTATTTGATTAAGTAATATGGTTAATTTTAAAACTATACTTAAATTTTTGTAGTAGTAGTATCTTGATGGGTTATTCTGCCATTCATAAAATCGTTAACAAAACAACAAAAAATATTCCATAGACCTAAAATTAAGTACCTAAGTGTATTCCATAGACAGACAGACAGAGCCGTTGATAAAATATCAAACTTTAATTAATTAACATAAATTTTGGCAGATAATCTTCGAAAAAAGGTTAATTTGGAGACACCTAAGCTAATAAAAAGCGAGCATAGAAAACATAAAATAATTCTCCGATCTCGAAACGAGATAGAAGCTACCCGTCTATCCGCCTCGCGCTGACCCGCTCGCCTCATTAAAGGTGTCGTTTTATTTCCAAAGCGATTCAGCTGCTTATTTTATCGAGACTATAAAGCCCTTTCGATCTAAAAGACGATATGATAATTGTAATCCAATACATCACTATCGCGTCATCTGTTCGTACCTGACTATTACGGGCGCATTAAATGGAGGAAGATCGGGAAATTAATAGACCGCGGCCTATGTGGGATTTGCGTTAACAAATCGTTACGCCCACGAGTTAACGTGGAAATTATTCGCCTATTTTATAAGCTTTCGTGAACACCGTACTTGCATATATACTGCTGTGTAGTTATGATTTTGATATTAAACGTAGTTGCTTTTGTATAAAGTTTATTAAAGTTTTATTATATTAATGTATTTTAGATTCTGTTATATTCTTATAAAAACATAACAAACAACAAAATAAATAAGTCCGTCCTAAATTCGTTTTGTTTTAAGAATGACATTCAAAAGTTAAAATTTAATAATTAGCAATCATCTTTAATTTTCAAGCTTTAAAGGTACGGTATATTTTACATGTAATAAGTAAAATTACATCATCAATAAACGTCGCGTCGCATGTACCTTACAAATGTAGAAATCCCCAAGAAATCATCCATACAATGTTTAAAATCGCATTCATTTAATAATCCTTTAAGTATACTTGTCACGTATGAAATGCTTTCCGTTAAAATAAATCTGGACTCGTTAGCGGTGATGGATCTTCAGGCCGAATGTACCTCGAGGCGCGAGGTTTGACGCGAATCGATTAGGTTCGACGGTTTCGACTGCTAAAAGTTCAAGTAATTACGTGGGACGGTGACGTGTGTTAATGAATTCTGTCGTAGATGATACGTGGACATATATTTGATTAGCTGAAGGTGTTACGGTAAGACATCTTCCACATACTTATATGTATTTAAGTAACGATAAATGATCAGTTGCTTATAGTTGCTAGAAGAGAAATAGAAAAGGGTTAGTAGTGTTTTGAAATGACATTAAAAGTTGTTTGGTCGTTACGTTATCGTAATTGGTGTGTAAAATATATTTTAATGTATTTTATTTGAATATAGATAGTATGTAAATATAACACCGAGCCTCATGAATATTTTAGTTATTTCATTACGCCATTATTCAAATATTACACCCCAAGGACTCAGACAAAGTAGATAGATAATAAATGGCTGACTCATTATAGGTATCATAAATATACCAAATTTGTGGCTGTCTTAATTAGTGCTCGGCATCTAATCTAGCGCCTTGAGCGAATCATCGGTGCTTTCACAGCGGGGTGTGACAAACGAATTTCGTTTTAAATAAATCGCAGACCGCGTCGCGCCGAGGAATTAGGTGCGGTATCCCCCGCCGCGAAATCTCATCGTGAAATGATCGCCGCGGTCAGCCATCCTGCTACACCTCGAAACAGACCCTTGTTACTCACTAATTTAAGAATTCCATTACCTCCATCTCCAAATTCAAATATCCCCGACGTGCCCGGCTTTATTTTCTTTTTCGCACCGATAAGTTTTTCGAAGTGCATACACTACCTTAATTTGTATTATACTTTATGAGGACAGGTGTGATAATATGTGAGTTTTATCGCAAATTATATTGAAGATTCATTATAAAAAACCTTTTTCAAATTTAAATTGTTTCAATATTTTAAGGCAGATATGCGATCCTTTTTTCATATACTCAACACATTGCGAGGTGTCTGATTCGTAATTGATTTTTAGAATTTAGGTGTGTCATCATTATTAGTAGTCGTATTTTTTGCGAAACAAGCGTTTCACACGAATCGATTCTTGTAACAGGTCCATTACAAGATTACAGGTTTCTCTCCACCTTGAATCGCATCAATAAAGCAGTGCTTTTATCCACTTACTAGGGTGTCGCGTAAACCTCCTTGAGCCGGTGTCGAGTTTCCACAGGCAAGTGAACATTGGCTCATCGTTTCCTGCACCGATTGCCTCCTACTCCTCGCAAGCGCATTGACAATGCAGTCGGCGCTCCGTTTGTAAATGCGATACTTCCGTCGGCGTAAACCCTATCGCATCTGATTGCGGCGGACTTTTAATCAAATGTCTTCTACAAAGGATTGTATAGACTACTAAGCGTACGGATAATCGCTTTTGGCGCACGGCTTTTCGGCACTTTTTACCAATGACATCGCGAAATGAGATATCTTTTTGCAGATGTTGAGTGCGTCGATTGAGTGTCCCGAATGATTGTGACTGTTTTTGTGAGTACAAGGGCGGCATCGAACCCTTCAGGAGTGAGTGATTAAAATCTTTATCATCCTGCTATGTACCTTGAAGTTTAAGTAGGTACAGATACATGGTAAATAATAAATGTTTCTTATTCTTGGCTATTTGTCACGTTTGAAATGTTTCTTGATTAAAAATAGGTGTACAGTCTCAAAGAGTAGTTACGATGTATCGACTAATTATAATTAATTATTATTGCTCAATTATAAATAGTACAATTTTGTTTTTGTTCCTTTAGGCACCTAAACCGAATAGCACAGACCTTCACAAAAGATTCCCATGGAATCCTAATATCGTTATATTAAATTGATCGTGTAACGTTTCGTGCTTATGAAGTAATTATAGTGTAGTTTCAATTCTGTGTACTTTTTATCATTCGACGTTCAGTAATTGGTGTATTCTTACGTTTTAATCACTTCTGTGCACTCGCCTCTGGCCAAATTATGATGTTTAAAATGTTGTTTGTATTGGTATCGTGACGACCAAATGATTTATATTGAAATATTTTGATTACATAATAACGAGCCGAATTGTTGATGGTACGCTATTGATAAATTAGTTCCTCGGTGAAAGGTAATTAGGTGTTTATCTCGTTATTGTCGAAATTGTTGTAGTTATAAATAGGTTAGTGATGTTTACCTTAGATTTGTTAAATGCTTTAATAGTTAATATAATGTTTGATTTACATTAAGGGCAATAAAAGGTTATATAAATAAAACCAGTTTATTCTGGTTTAATGGAATTAATATGAAAGATTGTTGTACGGTTGCCGATATTTTAAGTAAATTCGGCTTTTATTTAGAATGTATTATTAATAAGAAAATAAGATTACGGGCTTATACACAGCATATTATTTGACTTTGCTCGTTTAATCCCATACAGTTACAGTCAATTTAAGTATAACAATGTATGTAACGCGAGCCGTTAAAAAAGGGTTCGAGTTATTGAATAAAAACAGAATTTCGACCCGCTTCACCCTTGAAGTTTATGGAGTTTTTATCGAGCGTGAAATGCAGCTATAGAAATGATTCCCTTGTTATTATTGTGTTTCGATATCTTTAAACAGTGTGAGACTAAAAGATTATATAATGGAATATATTTTTAGATAATTATGATTATTTCTTATAATCTAGATTCTGGAGGTATTGAAACTTAAACTAATACACTATTTGAAAAGCTTTACCTAATTCCTTATACATCGCTCTAGCAGAAGCAAGAATTAAATTGCTACTTAAAATGTACTTATTATAAATGATAGTGGCGACTCGTCCCCGTTTCGCTTGCATATATTATGCATGAACAATATATACAAGCGAATCCGAATTTGAATCACTCTTAAAAAACATTTCAAGATTTAAGCATACATAGGGATATAGTGATATCGCACAACTGTTTTACCATCGTTATCAGTGAAATTTAGCCATTGATTTCTTACACGCAAATCTATTTTTTGAGGATAGGATACTAAATGGGTACTTGCTTAGTTGTTTTATGACACATCTCATCGTAGCTAACCTCCCATAGGTACACAATTTTACGCGCGCTTAACTAATGTTTGCCGAACGATTTACCGCCGGCTATCGGACGGGCGGCCATTTTTTCCCGCCACCGGCCCATCAGGCCGCGTTAGTGGGATCGCCTCGGGCGCGGATTTTCGATGCAAAATGTGTTTATCGTATATTCACGTTATTTTACTGTCCGCAAAAGGGATTCGGTGTGTTTACAAATGCGCTAGGAAGGATGTTCTTGGGTTTGTATACTAGTGCTAGGACCTCAATATGTAATCTCATGTATGTAGTTTAAATAAAACGTTTACTGTAGATGATTCGATATGTACATGTAAAGCTATTATTGATTTTATAATCGTATACTTCTCATTATTCTAAAATGTCCTTTTTTGTCCTAAATAACACCCAGACCGAGTGTCTTTTTAAGGAACGAGGTCAGTTGCATAATAAATTAGTAATTTCGACAATGAACTATGTAAAGTAAGATCCCTATTACCCACCAGGTAAATACATATTATCCATTAGGAAACTATTTTGTACGTTCCAAATGTCGGGGCCTTATCGGCCGATCGATTTAACCCTTTGTAAGTAGGTACTCGTCAATGTCGCAACTGTTACGTATAAATTCTACACTATATTAGATAATAATACAACAAAAAATTAGAACGGCTGTAAAAAGTCTATTTAAATAAGGTGTAGAAAGCGCCTTAAAATAAATTCCGGTACACATATGGCACAGTTTTAGTTTTAATTGTTAATGTCGATAGAATAACAGATAAGTCGTGTTTTTGTATAAACCAACATTGTAGTGCAAAGACTTAGTGCTTCGTAACTAAGTATTAGTTACTTAGTATTGTTTATTATATTTGTTTATTCATAAACTTTTTTATATATAGTACCTGATTATCATATTTAGGCGTAATAATATATTGTATGTTACAGACTTCAGGCGCTTCTTCTATGGAACTTACAAATTCGAAAACAAGAATAGCTACGAAGCACAATATAACTACGTTTGCGTATACGTCTACATGTGTACGCACTTAGTGTATGTATGTATGTGTGCAAGAGCGCTAGTTAGAGGGATAATGTTTAGTGCGCGTTAACTATTCTAATAACGTATAAGATCATAATAGACTAGGGTGCTAATACCATTGTTTTCAATTATACCCTTACTAAAGCACCCGTATACGTACGTACGGAAGCTCGCGGTAGACTGTAACTCCACAGTTTATAGCCAATAAAATTAATTAAACTATAAACTGTAAAAAAGCAAGGAAGCATATGTTTTGTGAATTATCTTTACGCGATGTAAGTAGTAAGCGACCTCCTACGACTCGCATGTGGCGTACATTTTTATTTTATTGCTATATTAAACCCCGCTTATATGGTGGGATGTATGCGGTGATGTATGCAATCATGCCCATGATAAAATTGTAATGACGGCTCAGAATGTTATACTAAACATATTAAAGCCACTAAATAGCTTGGAAAACGTTTTTGGTATATATTTAAACATATGACATAAGGTGTACCTTATGCACAGTATGCATAGGCACAGTATGCTTTCTTTTATATGATGACGCGAAATTGAGATTTGGCATGACCTGATGGAAAATTGTCAACGTCATAATCATTAGGCATCAAGTGAGATGGAATTGAATTTAAGGTTAATTTTTAATATATAGGAAACGATTTAAGGATTTCTCATCATATACATGAAAATGATTTTATTCGAGATGTAGCAACAAATGTGACCTTACGGCTTAATAATTTTACAAATTACTAATTAACAAACGTGTTTGTTAATAATTAATTCACTGTGACAGCTGTCTCCCGTGAACTATACTGCCATACACGACATACACAGTACTGAAACGATACGACATTGTGGCAGCCGGTGACAGCCTCAATTAGCTGGTTTATTCGCGAAAATAATCGTAGAATCGTACCTACTAATTGTACTACAACGGTGAGTTCTTTCCATAGATAACTGATGTTCTAAAGAAGATTAGTAATTATTGTCAAATTTAGTTTAGAAAGCTTGTTTTGTAATCAACAAAACAAGACAATCTACCGCCTGAACGGTGATGTGCAAATGTCGCTGTGCTCCGGTCTGAAGGGCTAATGAGTCTTAACATCTTATGACTTAAAGTGGGGAGCGTCAATGGCGTTTCTCTTACCATCAGAAGGGCGTCCAGCTCGTCTCACCACTTCATAGAATAAAAAAAAAGTCTTCTGTAACATACGAGGCTTTTTGCTAGTTTTAATTTTGTTTGTTAATTTTTACGGCATCGTTAACGTTATGGTTGTTTTTCAATACATTTTATTATTCTTTGAGATATTTACCTCAAAGGTAGTTAAAGTGGTAATATAACGTCTTCGATATTACATACTATAATATACCTCTGGCTCTCTTAAAATCACAGCAATCAGGTGACATTGTAGCCGCCTGACAGGTTCAATTAAGACGCTCATTCAGCCCCCGGCGACTTATCGCGAAGAATAATCAGAGATTAAACTCCGTGGGACGATTGTACCGGCCTAAACACCTCGACAATACGCTGTGATTTGTTCCATCCACTCGGATATTTGATTGTTTGTCTTTGTAGGAGCACCATTCGTTTGTTATATTTGAATGTTGGTGATTTTTTTATTGTTTGCTGTAATGTCGCAATAGGTATATTACATGTCATTTATTACATGTTCCTATTTGATGTTTTATTGTTATAATGAAAATAAAAAATGCTAAAAGTTCATTTGTAAAATCATAATTATATATAAACAAGCTAAAGTATTAGTTTAGTGTGTTCGTTCGAGTTTGTTACATTTGAATGTTGGTGATTTTTTTATTGTTTGCCGTAATGTCTCAATAGGTATATTACATGTCATTTATTAAATGTTCCTATTTGATGTTTTAATGTTATAATGAAAATAAAAAATGCTAAAGGTTCATTTGTAAAATGATAATTATAATATATAAACAAGCTAAAGTATTAGTTTAATGTGTTCTTTAGTCATTAATATTATTATTAAATGTGACCATTAACAAGCCTAGTACGTCATTAGGGTGCGTTTGATTTTAGTTTTTTGTACTAATTACTATTGCTTGCATTCAACCCTTGTTAAGATTTTCCTCATATAGATAACCTGGAATATTAAAATCGTTTCTTATTGATATGAACCCTATTGGGTAACAACACGGCACGACTCGTGGCCGCGTCAACATCGGCGCATTGTAGGGCTTGTTCAAATTCTATATTTATTTGCTTGAATACCTCGTAATCATTCGCGATTCCAATCCGTCGCTACGCGGAATTTAAACGATGTTGATAACGTTTACACAACACGTTTGTTTGGTGAAATAATTGATTTGTTCTCTTGTACGAGAGTAAATACGAGAATGGGCTAGAACATTCTGTTTGCGAACGCGATGTAGTTTGCGGCATATCATTCTGATCGTCATACACAATATTGGTATACTTACTAAACTTGGAAATAATTCACTCATACTGTATATTGTAAAAGCAGACATTATCACATCTTCTTATGGAATAGATGTGAATAAGTAATCACTCATATTTATTTCAAAGACAACATCAATTTTAACTTATTAATCGTTAATGATTTATAGAAAACGAAATAAATTAACCAAAATACAAACGACATTCGTATGTAGTTCGTATTATTACTCCAATGAACGACGAATGCAACTGGTCGGTTAATTGGGCTACCGAATACCGCTTCCTTTGTTGCACACAAACCACACCCCGCGCTTATCTAAGCAGTAGCTTATTTAAAATGATAAACGAGCTCCCAATCGATTTGAATAACAAGCAGGCAGATGCTCTTAATCCCCCTGATTTCATTAAAAGCATGCGCCCCTGCTCGCTGTCGGAAATATCACTCGACAATCACGATTCAACCCATATATCGTTCATTATAATACGTTTAATTTAATGAAATCCTCTTAACCATACGAATTTGTTTTGTCAAACCAAATGTGCGTTTCATCCCGTGACCGAGAAACCTTTCAAACGAACCGTGCGTCCTCGGTAAGTCCCTTAATGAGGAGAAAAAAATCTTTCCGCCATTACGTCTTATTTATCAGACGAATACTGTAAAATCACGGAATGTTCGTAGAGATTCTAATGAATTCCCGGCAGACTGAGTGCTTACCGATCGCAGCGTCATTTTGTTTGATCTTCTCGTTAAGGAGAGGCCAAGTGAAAAATCCATCTACATTAATCACGTCGACACTGAAATAAAATTTTGAGCGGTCGAAAAAATTTACATAACTAATTTATCCTCGAGAGACTGTGCGGGCCAAGTGTGGATCTGACTCATTGTTTCAATCAGCCGTGTGATTGTTATCATTTGTAATCCGGCATAATAATAAAAGGTGTTTTATGTACGTACACATTGTTTACATAAATCAGATAGCGTTTGACGTTTTGTATGACTTTCTTACAAAAAAATATTGAGTAAAAAGTAAAGATGTAAATTATAAATAAGTAAGTGAACAGTATTTTTGGTCAAAACTTTTGGGACATATTTACTGTATCTCAAACATTTTTATAGCTTTTAAAACAACTATTTTATTGTGCATAGGCCTATATAGAATCCATCTATTTAATTTATATAAGACATTACCATAAATCCAAACATCCCGCCCGAAGTCATTGTGATTGTTTAATATTAACCAAGGATTCGAGTTCGATGTATTGTTAAAGGATCTTTTTATTAACTATAAAAAGATAATAACATATGATTGTTTATTCTTTCGCGCAGCGGGTCGCCCGGGGTGTTGTATGGGAATCGCTCCGATCAGAAGTGGCTTCTTGACGTACCGTCGAGTATTATTTTAGGCATGCGACTTTGATTGATTCGATCGAATCTCTCTTTCGACGGCGGACACTTCATGTGGGTTTACGCACGAGTGAATTAAAGCTCGTACTTAGATCTATTAATTGTTTGGAGGTTCATTGCGTTGTGCTGTGCTAATTGCTTTTTTCTTAAAGAGGGCTGAGGGGGCTGCCGGTATAGCCTTTGAAAAAAATGTTGTGTTGGCTGTAACTGTACTATAAACTGCAATAATCAAAATCTTACTGTTATAACTATAAATTAATTATTATATATTAGTTTTTAATGGACTCTTTTATACGTATTATACAAGAAGCTATAATTACAGTTGCTATATTAATAGCAATATGAATGTGTGTTTGAAAATTGCATACAAATGATTTCGCAGCAGCTGCCCGGGCGTGATGTATAGTGCTTGTGACCCGGGCTTTTGAGATATTTGGCACCTAATTTGTTCGTGCCATACTTCATGTCTGTATGGAATTTTTCGTTAATTAACGCTGCACGAATTTTGATTGCTTTAAAAGAATAAGAGGCTTACAATTTCAAAATTTAACATAAATTAGAAAATTTAATAAGTAAATTTAGTTTTATTGCTTTCCTATATATGAGGAAACCCTCTTAGTACAATCAAATAGGATATGGGCCAGGAACAAAAGGACTATAAGATATAGATCAAAACCCCACTATACCTAGAAACCATAATATTCTGCGACTTGATTGCGTAGTCTGAACGTGTTATATTAAATTAATTCTATAAGTATAACGGGATTTTTACCATACGACACTGCCTACAAACTCAACTTTACTAAATCACCGGCTACCGTGTTAGGTACAATGGTTAGTACTAGCTAGCAGTACCTAAGCGTGCTAACGACAGCAGTGTAGATAATTAACCTTAGTTAGTCGTCAATAAATAGCCAACTCACACCGCTAAATATAATTAACCGCCCGCCCCGTTGCAGTAGCAAGTGCGGCTAAACTATTTGTGGGCAATTAGCTTTTGCTCTACAGGAATGAATTTATTGAAATTAATTTAGCGTTCGGTTCCGCTTACGGTGTCGGTATATGGGTGAAATTGTTTTATTGGTGTTAGATTGCGGCGCTAAACTCGATACACGCTCTGATGGTTGATGAGGGATGCAGTGGGTTAATTGTTATAGGAGGTACCTATGCAGGAATACTCGTACATTTTTATATACTCGAGTATATTTTGATAGCTTGGCAATAAATGCCAACTGTCAAATTAAGTCGATTTGAGATGTTCTTAAATTTGTAATATTTTGTAAAAATACTGATGATTATTTTAATTGTTCTAGTGTATTTTTGCAATGTAACAGTAATGGCGTTTGTTACGGGAAATATATTTTATTAAGTAAACAGCTTAGCTAGTGGCGAGTTTTATATACCTTGGATTGCGTTGTTAACTGGAACATGTTTCTTAAGGGTTTCATGATGACTATTGATGGTGGGTAGTGAGAATTCGTTATCCAATCTTATATCCAATTATCGTACGTAAAAGTATTTATTCTGAGTTCTTAATTAATATTGAAGTCATTTATTCTAATTAATATAGCATACATATTAAGTGTGTCTGATAATAAAAAAAACGATACAAAATTTCGATGAAATTGCATAAAACCGTACGTACAACTTGTCAAAACAATAATTCAAAGACACGTCAGCGTTATTTATGAATCGTCGAACGATGCCGATGATTGATACGGATGCGAGTATTACTCTCGGTGTATCAGTTTGTATGATCAACGTCTTGATCATTCCTTATGCTCCGATGTAAGACAAATTGTTTATTGCAATCGGCTGGCCATTGTGCGTCGATTTTATAATGCTATGTTTTAATAAGAGGCCACGCCTTGTAGGCGTTCGCGCCGTGATTAATTACCTCGCCGCGACTACTGTGATACAACGATTTGGCGTTTATTTTTATTCGACTTCACTTGTTTAACTAGGCGCTGTAATTATTAATGATGACGCGTCGATCGTGTGGGTGTTCGATTGTTGGATAGATATGATTCTTAAACAATAATTAATATTGTTATTGTTATGAATAACTTAGAGATTATTTGGATTCAAATTGGTTGTAATTAAAATGACAAAATATATGTTCTTTTTCTATTTACTGATTTTGAAAATATTTTACTAGAATTGGTTTTTTTTGTTGATATTATGATTAATTCCTAGGATATATGAAACGAATTGAAATATAATAAAAAATATGAAACATTTGAGTCAAGTAGCTCAAATCATAAATATCATCTTCATTGTGCGTGTTTATATTAAACTATATACATAAAAATATGTTACTGATGTATAAAATAAAAAGTTGAAAGTAGGAACTAGTTGCCTTTGCTCCACCGCAAAAATAAGTTTGTATAGGATAAAATAAATATGCTAGTTGCCCTTCAGTCTTATCTCCCTCGGGTAATGGTGATTGACATTAAACTGTGTTCTTAAGACTTTATCGATACTAGTATCTAAAAGTCCTTAAAGACTTGCTGTGTCTAGTAAAATCAAGCATCATGCCATTTTATAGTCCAATTTTATTAGAAAAGTCACCCCTAGTAGGGGCAAGTTTATGTTTTTTTACCTTTATAGCTGTGTTTAAGAAATGAATTAACTCAGTTTACTTTAATTTGCAGCTTCTCGAAGAGTAATCGAAAAGTTATTCCGACTTGATTGTTTTTGTCTAGACCGTTTTAGTATTCTTAACTAATACTTTTTATAAAGCTAATACGTTTGGGTATTCATTTAAGACGAAGTATTTTTGTGTAAATGTCTTTAATGTAATATCATTTCTAAATCGTTCGTGTTATGGATTGCTTCAAAAAATCACTGTTACGTTATAGAGCGCCTTTATGTTACACAGTAATGCATTTTAAATAAAAAAATACTTTAAACATTGTAACATTATAATAAATAGAAACCTTTAAAATATTGCCAACGTTAAAACAAAAATCCTTAAAAAATTATCTGAACTAAGCAATCTTCCAAATACCTATTCTCTGAAGCGTGCTAAAACGATTACATTACCCAAAACCGAAAACTCAAACTAAATCCAAATCGATTACAGATAACGCGAAAAAATACATATACGGTACATTAAGTTTTAACTCTGCATATTGTTAAACGTTTTTTACTAAAGCTCGTATTATACTTAGGAATAACAAACAATACAACTAAATATCTATTACGCATTGTTATTATTTACGAAATAATGAAAACTAAATGCTCAATGCCTAGTAGCCTTCGTCCTTTGTATTCGAAGAAAAGGATTAACAAAGACTATTATAGATTAGTTAAAACGTTCTTAACGCAATGAACGGTATTTTAGTGGAATTTTTTGAGATTAAAAAATAGTTAATACAAGCTTTTGCTTGTCATTTTACTACTTACATGAAAAATTCGTGAAAAAATATTTTTAATAAATTCCGTGCCTGTATGTGTAATACATATTAAGTTATCAAACTTAGGTTACTTTGTTTTTGAAAATTATGTAAGTATTTCAAACAAATATCTGTATATCTTTTTTATCGTTTGTACGTTTGATGTGATGCACCTGTCGGTCAGTGACGCCAGGCTTTTTAACATTTGGTGCCGTTTATAGTCGATAATGCTTCGTAAAAAATCTTTTCATTTTACATCATTAATATTTAAAAAAATACTCTTAGTCAATAAAGGTTAAAAAGTAACCGTAACGATTATATAAGTTGATAACGAATTGTTGTATTTCAAGTTTGTTGGAATATTTTAAAAAAGAGTCAAAGAGGCACGATGCCTTAAAATTTGTCTGAATTTAAAACAATTACAAGAAAATTTGAAAGTTATTCATATAATAATGCAGTTAGTTTTTGTTTTACCGATGGAATTTTGTTTGCTATTTATATTGAATAATGTTTGTTCATATCGATGCCTCTAGGTTTATTTACACTGTCACAAAAAGTGAAATTATGAAGACGGCTTTTGCGCAAAGATATGTTTGGCTTTGAATCGCACATCCTAAATAAACCAGGCTTTCATAAGTAACGCATTATCCGCGCCGTAATATGATATCTGCCGCTCTTTGTACAAGCACCTGAGCTAACAGCCAGTCATTTGTCAGAATAAGTTATATCAATCAATTTTATTGGGACATTGAGTGTGATCGGAGAGTTGGGTAACTGCTCTATATGGGTACCTTTAATTTTATTCTGTTTGACTGTGTATATAGGTAATATGAAATCGCATATGACAACATTTTTTTATTTATAGCTAATATTTAATAGTGTTAAGTACTCACTGAGTAGGTAAATAACTACTACTGCATATAAACAAAGCTAGAAAGTTGCCATACGAGCCGGCCTTATAAAGAAAAGGAAAGAGGAACAATGACACAATAATATAAAAACATAAATATGGGAACAGAATTTGGAATGGGTACTATAGATCGACGACAGAGATGGTACGATTCATGTCGTTTGGTCGAAATATTTTTGCCCACTGCGTCCTAAAAAATGAAAAGCGATATACAAAATGATTATTGCGTAGCTAACGAATTATGTAATGAATTTGAGTTGTATGACTAAAAACAAATGCGTCATAAAATTATACGTACCCGATACTTAGTTAAAATGTCACCCAAATAACATTCGCTTCCTTTAAAAAACTAATCGTAACAAATCTCCTTACCACCTGCCTTCATAACCGACTAACAACTTATAATACGTACGGAGCAACGTACATTATTATAATATTGGATTCTCAGATCGGTCAGTGTTTACTTTCGGATCCATTGCCGGCCTAAAGCGATGAATGTACGGGGCATTTTTTTGGCTGCCATTACACCGTGATGATATTTTAAATGTTTGGGTTTCTCAATGTGATGCCCGGTGACGTGCATGGGTCGTCTTTGTGTCAGTAACACTGTTTATTTTGGACGATCTTGCTTCGTATTCGTATGGGGATTACATCGTCTTGATATTTTGTTGCAGATGATTTTCATATAATATTATTATAAAACAAAAAGTTTGTTCCTATAGTCCTATTACACGTGGTAATAGATTTAAATAACTGTTGTACAAAATATTTACATTCTAAGCATCATCGAATAAAACAGCGTTTTTAATAATCCCTACCTCATGGATATTAGCTTATTCTATAACAAGCATAGGTGCACTGCACAAAAATTATATGAAATATGTTACTTTAAATATGCTTCCTTATTTTATGTAATAGATCGCCAACTAGACGTACGTATATTCAAAATGTAGACGTATAAACAGATAAACTAGAAACGAAACTAATATATATTAATCGTAACTCAAAAAGTATCAAATTATTAAATCGATCATTATATTATAAACTCCTACGCATATAGCTCGCAAGTAAACATGATTGTAAAAGTTTCGCATTGTCCGTCATTACACTTATACACGACTACAAGAAGGCCGTATAGTTGTTTTGTACCAAGTTATTTCGTGCTCCATTATGACACATTTTAATCTAGGAACTGTGCCAGTTTTTACATACCGAATGAGAAATTACAAAGACATCTCGCTGTTGTAAATAGATTTGTTGGTCGCCTATTGTTGTATTTCTGTAGTTATTTTGCTTAAAAACTTGGTGAGTAAGGCTTACTACGAATAGGGCTGTAGTTTAATTTAAAAGCTGTCTTAAATTTTACTAGTGCTTTATATGGCTTGTGTGAATTATTTCATTTGGAACATATTACTAGATGATGTTTTATTAAATATATCTCGAAGTTTTATACTAGTGCTGTATTTTATATAGTTTTTATATTTTCGAAAATGCTAGTTTAAAAATGACCCTGGGCAAAGGTCGAACACCATACAAAGACACAGGTAGTTGTAATGTTCTACTAAAATGAAACAGGTTGTTACCTATAAAACAATTTATATAACAGTAACAGATGAGTATTGGTGGTACAATCAGCATTTCGGAATGCTAATTGATGGCTTGTTTACATCACCGCGGGCCATTATCGACGCTCATTAGTGTTTTAATATATCATCTTCGACGCTGATTACACGTCCTATAACATTCACTATAAATTCCACGTTTATGTGACAAAAAGGAAACAGTGCGGACGCATTTAGAATTAAATATATGCCTACAATAATAAAATAAAGAATTTATAGGCAGTCCTTCGGAATTACCGTGGCCCGGCTTTATGGCTTCACGGGACGTTTATTTAGCTCTGCGTGGTTGTATCACACGCGTTGTAGATAACGATGCTCCTCTATTGTCTTTTGACTAGAATTCCCGTTTCCGCATACCCTTTTACAGCGTGATAGGTAAGCTATTTTCGGTTACCTCCAGGGTAACGTAACGTACCTCTGAAATTTACGCGACACACGAGCTGTTATTCAGTCTCAAATTAGACGGTTTTGGAAATAGCGCTCTATTTAGTTTTCAAAGCTGTTAAATATAAAATATGTTAACCTTGTCTATTTTTAAATTAATTAATTGTCTTTGATATAGCAAATTTGTCATTTTATACAAAGTTCTTATTCAAAGTTTAACAAGTTGTAGATACGAAGGAAACACGTAATAAGTAAGCTCCGTATATCGCTCAGGGCCATCGAGTACAATAGTTGAATATAACCAATATGTACAGCTGGTACATCTGAATCCTATAAGTGCTTTAATTAGAAAAATTTACGATCTCGCCATGAGAGCTCTTAAATGCACGTGTGAACGTCATATGTACATAAAAACAGACACCGTGACTAACAGTTTAACTTGTTTGTTCTCGTCAGTAAGTACGCGTGAAATTGTGATTATGAACACAAATAAATGAAGCAACAATCGTCATGGGTAGGCGGGATTCGATACATTCGATCAAGCCATTGGCTTTTCAAATAGGTACGTGATCGTCAGATGAGCTAATGCACGAATCCCGCCTTCGGCCTTACAAATGGATTTAAAGTTCAATGGTTGCTTTCGTAATAGGATGTAAAACAAAGGCTGAACTAGGCAATGCAATCGACTTAATATCGAAAACTCGAAAATATAAAATTAAATATAAAATATATTATTATTTTTATTTACATATGGGATGAGAATCTAATTTCTATTTTCAGTTTCTAAAAGTTTAAAGTTTCGTAAAGTAATTTATTAAATAGAGTATTAGGTGTTAACATACAAAAGACACAACTGCCAATATGTACAAACAGGTTGTGTATTAAATAAATGTTTTATAGTGGGTACATCCTGATGACCACACATATTCATTCATGCGTTGCTGCATCGCCCAAAACCGTATTTCTAAAGCTTTTGTTTTCTTTTTTATTACGTTTGAAATTTACTACGCAATAAACACGTTTTGAATAAAAATTACTGGCGTGGTTTGATTAAAATTCCTATTCTATTAAGTTTTACGCCTCTAGTGATATTGACTCGCCATTGAATGTGGGCAATATTTATGTTAAATATCCGCGCGGTAATTGAATTCAGTTCAGTTATTACTCCGCAGTAAAACGTCGTGAAGTGTGTGTATAATAAGAAATATCATTCGTGTTATATGCGATCTGAATATAAAATGTACTAAAATTTGTAGGTACGTATGTTCTATTTATGAACTATATGTATTCACAAGAAAAAATTATTACTGTGTAATAAATTTTAAAATTTTAGGTAAAATTTATGATTTTCCAAAAAATGCGTGGTGAGAATCCCATTTGGCCTTTATCGTTTATTGGAACATACCTGTTTCAAAGCGCCAAGCTCAAAATGGTTTTTATTTCTCTTTTGGAAATAAGAACAATGTCGATCTTGTTCCGAATGATGTCGTAAAAAATAATAAAAGGACGGTTATTGTTTTTGGAAGATCATTTATGTCCGAGCCAAAGCCGGCCGCGCATTGTGTCCGATTCGACACACTTTTTTGTCGGACGCATACTCCGCCGCCGCATAATAAGCGCGCTCGGTTAGGTTAGGTCATGTTAGCAAACAAGATACACTTACAAAGAGAAAAAGTGCAACGTATTATGAAAGTGAACCGTTAAATTACTGCTTCAATGGATTTGGTTCAAGGTTGCTGTGTGAATGAGGCTTCATGCCGCGGCCGCCGAGAGCGGGATAGTTTTAAATCAACTTAGCGCCGAAATTATTTAAATATCCAAGTGTCATGGCAAGAGGACAAAATAGTCATTTAATTAGTAAGTTTTATAGTTCTCCTATTATATTATTGAAAGTATGTGTGTACGATACTTTGTAATTTTAGTATATACACTTGTAGTTGACTGTACCTACAATAGGTTATGTTAAAATATTTGTTCAAATGAATACTTTTCGCCTTAAACTTGTCTTAGTCAGTGGAAATGGCGAACGTTACATATTCTGCGTCTAATATATAATATGCAGGTGTCCATATATCTATCGTCTGCTACCATTCCACGGGTTGAAAGAATGTGAGCGCCCTGTCGTGACTCGCCAAGTTCATTACAATCGCAGATCGCGGCTACGGCCATATTTATAGCTTTTACGTGCTTTTATCTATTTTATATATTTTGACGATCGAACATTGCCTGTGATCAATGGTGAAACGGAGAATTAAAACATTAAGGCAGTTTCTAGTCGTACGACTGACTAATAGCTAGATATAGAAATTGCATAATGTTTTGAAGAGATTTTCTCAAATAATTAAAATATAAAATGCCTTAATTATACATATACTTGAAAATAATATTGCTTTAAATTTACTTAGTCTTTTATATCTTTTATATATTATAAATAAGTAACCTGCTTTTGTTTTTGTATCGAGATTCCGTAAAGGTAGTTTAATTTTGTTAATAAATAAATATACTCTTAATTTATTAAAACGTTCGCGTTGGCACGTATAATGTAGGTATTTGTTAGTAAGAGGTCGTAGCAATAGATTAGTCTTTATCCTATATCCTCCGATTTATTGACCTCAGTTACATGAAACTCGTCACCAGTTTTTGTGTTATCATCCAATGGATTCGATATAACGGAGGATGAATCCTTTTTATACGGCCCTATGATTAATTGCCTGTTGGAGACGCGGTCGCGTCGATAATTTCTTGTATGTTACGTAACCATTCGTAACTGTTTATGTTTATAGTTGTGTGATTAACCAGGCTTTTCATTTCGTATGAGTGAGGCAAATTAATGTGGGAAAGGAAGAATCTAAAGGAAATGACAACTGGAGTCTTTGTATCGAAATTGAAATTTAATTATATTTTTGTTATGAACTTATGGTTTATTTATAGGAAGAGTAAGTAATTGCTTTTTCTAAAAGAAAAGAAGACGCAAAACGATACATAGCGAAAATGTTACACGTTTATTTATGTGGCACTATTTATTCTAAAAAAAAATGAAGGTATACAAAGTTATGAAAAAGTCCTGTTTGGTGATGTAAATTTTGTGTTATTTTTCGTGTCTAGCTGCAATAAATGAATATTCAATTAATTAAGGTGGTGTTTTTTTAAAGTCTTTGTTCTTCTTAAAATGTTTGTTGTTATTTTTAATGTTATTATAATAAGTATTCAGTATAGTATAAGATCGCGACTTCAAGTCAATACTAGGTATTATTTAACGGTACAGATAACCTTGGAATACAAGCGACACTATTGTTTATTATTTTATTAACCTTTTGGTTCGATATAAATGGACGTGATTCGAATGTTATTTTAGCTCATTGCGATATTATTTTTGCTCTAAAAATATCATTACATGCGGCTTGAGAACAATTCTGAATAACATCGAACGATAATATTGTATCGAATGTACCTATTATGATGCCTATGTAGGCATAAAAAATAAAAAGTTATACATCTTCAAACTTTGACAGTCCAAAGGTAATATTTTTTCCTAAGTTATTACTTCTAATACAATATATCACTTTGAAAAACACACACGGGAAATGTGTAGTATAAATTCACTTTGAAACCTCAATATTGTTTTGTCGAAATTTTACGATACCCATAAACTGACCGCCACTGTTCACACTATTATAATACGACTTTTATATTCACTCTATAAATACTCCGAGTTGTCTCATTAAACAATAAAATAGGTACCGGTATTAGCTCTAATGATATACGCTGCGCCTGTACAAACATATTAAATTTAACGAGGGTAAATTGTTAGTGACAAAAGTGTACTTGATATTCTAGTTGTATGGGCCATGACCATTGCATGAAAGCAATTACAGTCGTCCCCTGCTCTTAAGAGAACTTATAACTAAAATGGTACATTTTAAATTACCTAAGTTCTATTTAT
>DWAJ01000237.1:0-39849 GCA_018238005.1 Eurema mandarina
GCATAAATAATACCTAGTGTAATTATCAGGTCTCTTTAGGAACCGGTTACGGTAAAGCGTAATGTGTGTTTTCACCCTTAAACATGAAGGGATAGCCGTAAATTTAACGCGTGGAGACAATATGCTCATGATGGGTGTATTAAAATGCTTTAGATCTGGAAGTTAAGACTATGCTGCGTGACGCACTTTTATTTTATAATAACGATGTTATAGTAATATCTCATGTCATAATAGTCGGAAGCTTTTGAGTGTTTATACGCATTTTAAATTTAAAATTTTATGTTAAGAATATTTACCCCTTGATATATAAAATACCACTGGGGTAGATAAATATGAGATTGTGAAGAAAACCTATATATTATGTAGGTATTTTTACATCTTTTCAAAAGCTCAGAATATATTTCGAAAAGTTCCTAATAACATGATATGTACTATATTACTTTTCAGTCCAAAAATAAATCTAAATCGTGTCACACAGTCATAGAACGGCACGATTTCATTATATGAAAACTTCAACCGGATATTGATGAAGGAAAATACTTATTTTTCTTTCTACTTTCGCTCATACATCCGGACTTATTATCCATTAAATATATGTTGTAGGCGTTTGACGTTTGTGTAGAAATCTAGGTAATGATAACTTGAGAGCTTATAGCTACTTCATAAAATGAAATAATTCATTACCTCAGACCCGCCTCTTGCGCTACTTACTACTTTAAAAACATTTTTTATCAGATATGCATTATATATGTATCGTAATCAATTATTATGAACTGATATAACCTTTGAATATTTCCTACTTCCTCTGATCAATATCTTTTATTGTCTTATCATAGTCTTTTTATTACTATATTTAACTAAATAGTAAGAGAATAGAAGTTACAACTAATAACGTGAAAGCTTTCAGTATGAGCTTAATCTAAAAATGTTATTATTTTAGAAATCTTTCCCATTTTCAACCGTTATTATTACCTATAGCCGTAGGGTTAAAATGTATTTCACTAGGTAGGAGGTCAGGCGCATCGCATTATTTATCCGATCGTCTAATTTACAAACCAAACTTAGCACCCTTCGGACTCCCGGCGCGGGCGACAAGTCGTTGCCACTAACTCATTAAACAAACGTACGGCCGCGTTTGATCGCCGTGTAAATAATATCGACCTTATGGTCACGTCCTAACGATAATTATGAATGAACGACATATCTCGGCGTTTTATTTTCGTTCGTTCAGAGGAACCGAGTCAATGCAAATATTCGTCGCCGTGTGAATATGTTATGTAAAGATGTGAAATTGTTTCCAGTCTCGACTCATGGGAACAAATCTCTAGACGAGAGACATTTGCTTTTTTATTTTATATTGTTAATTGGAGTCGACACGAGAAGTATTAGTGTGTCCAACGATTAACGTTACTAGCTTGTAATGCTTAATAAGCTGTAATAATGCTGTAAAAGAGCTACAAGAAATTATTTTTTAATATTTTCTGATATTATTATATCCTTTTAGGTAATATGATAACGAGTCTTTTTTACTATACCTTACCTGTTAGGTATGTTTTATTACTACCGTTGCTTGAAGTATGCGATATTCCTTCAAAATTGTACATTTGGTCTATGGTAACTAGTTGTATTATTAGAATACTATAAGAGTTTCGATTGTTTTGTGTTTCGATACTGACCAAGCGCAGTGTTTTATGGTGTTCGAGTATGCTGGCCAATAATACCAGTGGTCGAATTTCCGATGTAGCCGTACCTATATTGGGTAACTATAAAATTGTTGGTATTAAATAGGAAGAGGAAAATGTGAAATTGTTTTAACATTTTTGTTTTAATTTTAATTGTGACCCTGAAGTATTTCTGTATGACGTCTTTCACGCCATTTTCTTTTGAACCAATTTATTTTACTGATTGTGTTACATTATTTTAATATAATTATTCCATTATTATTGTTGCAGTATAGGTATGTGTTTTGTCTTTTTATTTTGATGTGAAAAAAAACAAAGTGTTGTATATATCGACATAAGGTTATAATAGGTAAAAGGGTAGCTTAAAAATGAAACCAAAAAATAAATGTAATAATAATTTAATATCACAAACATAGCCATTATGTTTGCGCAGTTATAAATACTATCTGAACTATACAAATAATGATTAAGTCATAAATACACTGGCTCTGTACTTTACAATAATATTATATAATTAACAGCTCTATTAAAGCTAGTCATATTTCTGTAACAGCAATATAAATAGTTAACAAAGAATTCGAGTTATACTAAAAATGAAACTAGGAATTAAAATGTACAAATTAAATCATTCTCGGTCCGCGCAGCGCGGGAACATTCGTCCGTTAAATACAAGTAAATCAACTCACAGATTCACTACACAATTTACTATAGACATTCAAGTTTGGTGGAATGACAATAATACTAACAATTTCTATTTAGAAATTATGAAATCGTATTTACGATGTCATTTAAACTAAAATGAAAAGTACGAAATAAATAAATTACCTTGACTAGGAAATCGGGAAATTTAGAAATAAGCTGCCTCGTCGCAATTAGCTGCCAGTTATCAATAAATAATACGATCATATCCATAACTATTTACATAATACATAAAGGAACTAATTCGCTCTAGACCGAAATGGCAATGTAATGGCAAATTATCTATAACGAGTGTGGTGCGTAACTAGAGATTCTGGGCCGAAATCGAATACTGTTTACGTTTATAAATAAAAGCACCAACGGTTAATGATAGCCCGAGTATAATCTATTACAACCCTTAGCGGCCGCAAGCCTGTTGCGGACCTGTTGCGGACCTGTTGCGGGCTTGTTGCACCGACGAACTGCGCCCGGCGCACACCACTCCGCACCCACTAATCATTCAATTAGACAGATTTCGTCACTAGCAACATTTTCATTGGGATGAAAAACTTTTTACATAAGGCGATTTGATCATTCGCATCGATGTAACCTATCGATACGTACAATAGGGTTAGTCGCGTAAAAAGTGTTTCACGCCAACAGGGCGCGACTGGGGCGCGTGCTGGGCTCGTACCGGCACGTACCGGGCGCGTAAGGAGCGCGTACTGGGCGCGTACGGAGCACGTACCGGGCGCGTACGGGGTACGTGCCGGGCGCGTACCGGGCAGGCGCTGTGTACAGTCGCTCACTCCCTCTGCGCGTCGAGCTCGTACATCTTCTGGAAGACCTGCGCGAGGTAGCTGAGGTAGTGCAGCGCGTCGCGGTACACGAGCAGCGCGTACACGATCTTGTTGTCCTTCATGTCCGGCAGCTCCGAGTCCGGCAGCGCCGTGATCTTCAGCTTGCGAGATATCATTAGCTCCTGTAACAAATGAGAGTAAAATTCATTATGAGCCATAAAAAATCTAATAAACTGTGATTTTAAAGAGGCAAATGTAAAGTTTCTTTAATAAGCTGCCTTTTCAAATCGAAATGCAAACATATAGACAAATTGATAAAGATTATGATTCTGTAGGAAATTTTCTCTAGATCAAAAAAATCTATTTTAAAAATAACTTTATTTATATATATTCAACTATATACTATTTTAAAATATTCAGTAAAAAAACTAAGAGCTACGGATAGTATTATGGAATAAAGATTAATTGACATTAATGTTGTAAATTATGTCGCCTATATTAAGTAAACTTACATTGAATAAGCACAGCACGGCCCTGACGTTGTGCATGGACTGCGTGATGTTGTGCTTGAGGCTCGCGTCCGCGAGGATGTCGTCGTTGAGGCCCTCCTTGCTGATCGAGTACAGCCCGGCCACCACCATCTTCAGACCCTTGTACATAGACGGCAGTTGGTTGTCGATGTTTTTCTGTTGAAAACCGGTACGGTTAGTATGATGATTACTCGTATATAAATAGGAGACTAAGGTAAGTTTAGAGAGGTTTTTTGCTATATTATGACTAAGTAACGAAATTTTGAATTAGCAAAGTTCTTTATCATGTGTTCTAAATCAGTTTTATAATTAAAGGATATTTGATCATATTTGGTACATTCAGTTTAGAACACGGGGTGCGGCAATTTCAAAATCTTTTTATCGTTCCCAAATTTGACGATCACGATTGCGATTAAAGTGTCCACATTGCGAAACCATTGTGTTCTCACGTAAACGATAGTCGGCTGACAACAATGAGTGCCACCGACGATGTCGATTCTTTGAAATCGATTGAAAAACACATACGGATGCACGTTTTTGGCATCAGCGAATTCGCCGCCCTTCGATTATAAAACAATCAAATCATGTTCGTTAAGTAACCGAAATTATCGGTACTGTGGCTTAACATTTTGTATCAATTGTTTCTTCATATATTAATGAGGCAAAATGAGTTTTATTTTACTAACTTATGCAATGAATAGTGCAAGAACTTGGAAATGGTATGCTATCACAAAATCTAGACGGAACCTCACCGGATTCTGGACCCTAGATGATATTTATATTCAAATTCTAGTTATTAATAGAATAATTGACTTACCATTAAATTATCCAAATATTCCTCAGTCATTGGCTGATACGCGAGATTATCTTTGGGAAGACCTTCCTTGACATCCTCTTCTAACCAATTAAAGTTTCGGAGCCAATCAGTGCCACTCCATTCTTTAAGCAATGCTTCAAATGTTTGGTAACTATGCAGCTTTGCCTAGAACAAAAAAAAAAAATTGATCAAATTGTGAACAGCCGTCAGTTTGGCTTAGATATAAGCAGTTTTTGCCAGTGACGAGACAATATTTCCATAATTCTTAACGTTCATGCAACGCGTTGAAGCGCTGACACCGATCCCACCTACACATCTATGGAACGATAAGTAACGACAGAAATTGCTTTACGTGGAATAAATCATTATCCGTTTATAGTGTCCATAATCCTCGTGTCAAGAGATATAATAATCTAGTCTAGAGTCTTATAATAAGTACCAATATTGGTCTGTGCTTACATTACGTCGATAATATAAAAGTTTGTTCCTAGTTGGCTTATGTTAAAATACTCCAAAACTTTGAATATTCGTACATGTGTAAGGTACTGAGGGCACATTAAATCATGGCTCCTATGTGAATGAATCACCGTTGTCACAGCACGATCCCGTTGTTCTTTGAATGATAAAAATAGCAACGCTAGTTAGTACGCGTTGATTGACTTTCATGGAAAAGACGATTGAACGGAAGATGAGCTCGCAGTGGTTTCCTCTTGAACCCCGTATAAATAAAGACCGCGAGATTTAGCGCCAGTCATCTTGGTGAATTTCTTTGTGACGTTTCCTGACTTTATAAGAGTTAAAATATTGACTGTGCTACCAAAAGACGTT
This sequence comes from Eurema mandarina, assembly GCA_018238005.1. Lineage (NCBI taxonomy): Eukaryota > Metazoa > Arthropoda > Insecta > Lepidoptera > Pieridae > Eurema > Eurema mandarina. The sequence continues at coordinate 5,336 of DWAJ01000237.1, forward strand.
CCTATAGTCTTATATAATCGGTAAGTATATAGTAACAGCCACATCAGTTCTACGGTGGGTAATGGATCAATTATTTCTCCAAAATTCGCTGCTTATTTCGATTAGCGATATTATGGGTCAGCCAAGGTCGTGTGAAAGATAAGATCGAAACAGGAGGTCTGTCTACTGCCACCGACATGTCACGTAACAAAACCGTTTCAACATTAAAATTTGACACTACGAACCCAACATACGTGACTAGTGTATAACCGTTTAAATTCAACCTTATTACATAGAGATAAAAGCCAGTACCCCTTGTTGATGAAAGAAGCAGATGCAACTTTAAGTTAGTAAAAAAAAATCTCTTAAATTTCAGCGATTACCGTAAAATATCGTTACATAACAATAACGTTGATTAACCGCATACAAATCGTGTCAAACAACCGAAAATTATTGTATTGTGAAGGATTTTATCGGGAGGTGTCGCAATTTAGTGTATTATGTTAAAATTTCCAAAAACTACTTATGAAACGATATTACTCCAATAGTGAATATATTGTTTAAAATGTCTTTGATAAGCCTACGTAACATACATTACAACACCCTTTTAAATGAAATGGGTATTCTTTAAAAAATCATAGCGGTGAACTGTCATATCAAAATATCTAAAGGCAAAAGTAGTTATTATTTAGAGCTATCATGATCAAGAAGAATGTGCCGTGTTGACAATAATGTACCTGAGGAGTGTAGAGTGCTAAGACGCAGGTGTTCGTCCGGTGCCTACGTCACTTACGAAACCTTGAGCGGGTGGCATCTTTAAAATAATAATTCTAATCTGCCACATATACTGTTTGTAATTAAACAATGATAGCCATATCAAGTTTAGGTGATTAGAACATTTTAAACATTATCTTGAAACTAGAATTTTAATTTTCAAATAAGCTAGATACGTCAAAATTGTCAAAATTGAATGTAGGAATTTAGGAACGTTTCTTTTTGAATGACAATAGTAATGTGTCATTACTAATTTTTTTTTAGTATTTAATTATAAAAAAACCTATGTATTTTTTATAGGTATAGTAAATAGGTTATAAAAATCATATTCAGATTGTTTACTATAATGCTTGTAGAGGCATTGCAATTATGCAAGGCCAGGTCCCGTGGGTGGCATCATCTAAGAAATTCGACGAAGTAGCATCCGGATACTTAGCTCGAAACATCGGAAGCTTATCAAATAAACATGCACCCACACATACGCGCCACATGATATATTTACAGCACACGTGCGCACACGTATGTATCGCCGCAGACAGCCTGTCGCCCGTGTGAACAACGCTATCGCACTAAGTATGTACATATTGTATGTAATGTCATGTATAATTCAATGTTTATGTATCGAGAAACGTTACGACACGATAAGCGTCGCAGATCAACTCCGAACGTCCGCGTCGGGCTCGCGTCGCCCGATCGCCTTACATTGCATTTTTAAAGCAAAGAATGTTACCGTCTTGACAAATATTTGAGCAATTCAACCGTAAAAATATGATGCGATAATTTGAGACTGGCGTGGTCTAAAAGCACGAGCGCTGTGGCATATTCACACGGTGGCCGGTGCGGAGTCACACAGTACCGGTAGGGTTCGTTGAATTTGTTATTGCGTTCTCAGTAAAGCACGGCCAGTTATTTATAAGAATGGGCTGACGAAAGATATGATAGCACCGGTAATTTGGATACTGCTCTCTGTATGTCACACGGTATTATTTCTTGTAAATTTCGTATTCTTCGTCACTCTTAAAGTATGTAAGTTTCGTGATTAACTCACAGCAATAAATTATTAGTATGAAATAAAAAAAAATTCATAATAAAATATACGCGTTCTTGTCTCATCTTAAAAGGTATCAAATTTTTACTAAGCCTCAATAAATATAATACATTACTATCGAATGACCGACATTAGGGGAGAGACAAAAAAAACGTCGGGCAGGTGTGTCGTGCAATACTAATGCGCAATCAGTATTCGATGCGTATGCGCATCGTCCTGTACTTCGTTCCGGCTACTGTGCGTCGATAATGTTATTTTACGACGGGGAGGCAGCAGTGAGCGGACAGGACGTCGCCGTCGTTACGACCGGCGAACCTATTACAAATGCTACCATACCTCAAACGCCAACGTCACTCGCCACAGCTGGAAACGGCCGATCGATACTCATTCATTGTTCCCTGTCCATTGACTGCTCGACACTCAATCATTTGCTGTTACTGTCTATAGTTTTCGACTTGTACTCGTCAGCCGTGGCTTTGAATGCCACAATTTATAACTATAGTAGAAGGTCATCCATAAACGATTCGAGGCGCGACGGCGACATCACATTATTGCTCGATGATCGGGCCACCTTACTTCCGATTCGGAAATATTATATTCTCAGGATGATAATGATTGAATTGTCTCATTGAAGATTCTTATTACTGGACGTTCGGTCGTAAAAATTCCTGAATGCAAATTCGATCGCCATCACGCTTGAGAACGTGAATATAATATATAATTTTCGGGTGTAAACGTAATTGTGGGGTTTAAAACGCGTTCGAAATGAAAGTCTGTCGATGTGGTGATTTTGGCATCAAATAAATGCAGTGCAAAATTATAATTAAAAGGGAGGAAGCGGCAGCGGCCGGACGTACAGAGGCGAAACCGACGGCGCCCGCGCCGATGTAATCTCTCTTCCATACCAACCGACGCGGTGAGAAAATGGCGCTTAAATCGCGCATGAAAGGAATCATCAATTTCGGGTTTCGTTTCGTCGTTCGTTACTTGGCATGCTAACGTTTTTATTGCCTTCAAGATTTAATAGTAAACAATCAGTGCAGATTGGAAGATGCTCTTTCATTCATGAATTGATAAAATCGCATTAAGCCCTAAAGGTATGTACGAAGTCCTCAGTTCAGTTTTATTGGTATTGGTCAGTCGCAGGCTGCGTCCGTTCATTTAGCGCTACGCGGCGGGCATATCGATGCGAATACTACGTTGCAATTGTCTCGTCACTCAGCCAGCGTCAATGAAAGCACAAGAATATTTTATAGAATAATACTTACAAACTTGTCTTTGTACTTTGATGTTGACTCGAGGGCATTTCTCGCTTGAGACGCGACGCCTTTTGCTAACTTTGCTGAGTATTTTACCGTTTTGGTCTGGAAAATAGATACAATATTAGAAATATTAAAAAATTTACACATAATGTATATTATAGATATTTTTTTGGTAAAACTAGACATATTTATTTATTTTTATAATATTAATATATTTTTATAATATAATATTAGTTAGACGACTAACTAATATTAGACGAGCCATCTGATGGAAAGTGGTCATCGCCGCCCATGATCACTAGTGGAACTTGACATCTCTGTAAGTTGTCAGCGTTTTAAAATTGATTTATTTTATAAGAATATGACTACTTACATCAGAGTCAAAATCACAAGGGTTTCCCCAAAGGCTATTCTCCTCAGTGGAAGATCTACGTTGTCTATCCATAATACGTTTATGAGGTGCTGCTGTCGACTGCGGTGAGAGCCCTCCCACCAAAAGAACAAGGCAAACTGCTGCGCAAACGTTGACGTATCCTGTAAAACAATTGCGTTCGTTAAAAAAAGTTACGAAGCAAAAACAATTCAAAATCGAAATTATTGAAACTATATCAGGGTTAAGTGGTAAGGAATAACTTTCTTCTGCATCTCGTCAATCATTGTATCCGTATGCGGCACGCACGGTGCTATCGATTATGGTAATCGTCGAACATCCGATGAATAAATACATCGCGGCCCAGAGGTGGACAGCCTTTGCTAATTGTCCGGTGAACTTGTGTGAATCACTAATGCGGTACAAATTAACGGTGGACGCCTCACCGGACATTCTTCCGATATCACCGTGACTTTGATTTTTCTTAGAGGAATGTATCTTACCAAATCGTTTATTATATTATTAATTAATTAGTGTTTATATTATGTAAAGATAAATTAATATAGAAGCCCAATTCTTTACCAAAATTTAAACATGTTAAATTCAATTATCAAATTTATATTGTGTAACAACAAATAAACGCTGAGACGTAATTCATTATTTGCATTTATGACAAATTACTATGCAATGAAGTGAACGACCTTCACGGGGATAATTTTTAGCGAAAATCATCAACAATTAGATAATAATCGCGCGTTTCGGTGTTACTCACTGATGGTCCCTTATTTACTCTTACTGTTTTGACTCAATGTGTGATTCATATGTTATGTCTGCTTTTATGACTAACCTTACAATACTTTACGTTATTTTATAGTAGCGTAAACGAGTTACGATGTTTAGAAATTATGATCGAATAACGAAACATGAATTAATCACTTAACTGTATTTTGTCAGGTTTTCCTTATTAAGTGCAAGAGGTAGGTATGCAAAAGCGGCCAAGTGCAGAACGAATTACCGATCGTGTAAAATTGTATGAGATTTTTGTATTATTTTAACATCTCGTTAGCAAGTTTTGTGGCGATATTGTTGTTTAGCCCGCGGCTTGAGCGGCGGCCAAATAAAAGAAAATTATGGTTATAAGGAGCTCGCCGCTTATTATTTAACTAAGTTCTGAGCGAAACCTGATTATCACACGCCCCTTCGAGATAAAGGGAAATCGAGATATGTTCCATTTCACGTTTTAGTGATGGCGTAAAGAAACGGGCGCCCCGGCCGTCTAACTAGACGTGATTTAGTTATACGTCGCTTAATTGATACAATAACAAGGCTCAACATTCGGAACACAAAGGGCGACCGCAAAGGCGGAGTCGAGCAATAACGATCATGTCAAAAGGAAGGTCCGACACACAACACGCGTTAAACACACGATCATAACATTTTATTAGTGCGTCGGTCAAAAGCAAGCAACCGCAGCTCACCGCCGACAAAAGTTCAACCTAAAAAATAACAGGTCAGCTCGTAAAAAGATGTAGAGCCGTTGATCGTTACGACATCTTATAATTTTGAGACCCTTCCATCACTGAAATTCTTAAATAATTTACGGCTAATCTCTTTTTAATCCACTCTTTATGCATTTAACTCGCTCCTGATATTACGTGTAATACAAGCATTTTAATATCTCGAGAGACGAACGAACTTTGGCTTAAAGAAAAAATAAAATTCTGTTTTGCTCAAAAATAAATTATCAGATTCCAATAGTATCTCGTTTAAAGGATCAGTAATTAATATGTTAAAAAAATATAAATGGATAATGAGGAGACTCGACCGAATTCCTTAGCCCATTGAAGATCTGACCGACCATAAAAACCGTAGATACCTACACGTAGGTAATACACAGGTTATAAGGGGGCATAAAAAAGTAGGGACCGCGTCGGAGGTCGGCCTGACTACCCGAGAAACAAAGAATTCGTTTATTTTTTAACAGCTCGCTCGTACACAAAAGGTGGTTTCGCGCCACGAAAAACGACCTAAACGAGAGTAGCTTGTTAACCTTTTTAAAAGAAATCGCGGGACTACTAACTAGAATTTCGGCTCCAAAACCAAGAAAAGTGTTCGCTTTTCTGTTAGGTGAGGTGAAGGGCGCTTATTAATTATAACGTAAATATATGCGCCAAGTTTTGAGGCAAACTGCAACTAATTAATTACAGCTTTATAAAAAGTGCAACCGTTTAGGATGATATTATCTCATTATTAATCAAATTTCTTTTGTACGAAACGTTGGTTGAACACGTTTCCGCAAGACAAAGAAAATGCATCAAATTAACATCAAATTGGGTTTTAAATTGAGATCGCCCGTTCATCATTTTGTTCGAAATTGTTAACAACCAAAGAGGTCGTAAAATTTGAGTGCGCATAATAAGACAAATTATTGCATGAAGTCGCACGTGGCGGCGCTTATCATGCAGTAACCGGTGATACTCATTATCAACTTATAATCGCTAAACGGTAATTTACCCTCGGGACCACGGAAGACGGCCGCGATCGTGAAATAAACGAAACAAAAATTTCTCTCAAATTAATTTAATAATATACTGCCAGTACAGTTTACGGTATGAGTTATTAATGTAAATGTATCTGTTGTCGCTACGTATAACGCTCACCGTATTTTTGTTAATTAATTTGTTAACATAAAACGAATAAAACTATTCTATCCGTACTAAGTAATTATAATAATTCTCATTTCTACGTGTCTTTCACGAGTAACTGTCACTAATTGTCGTCGCTGGTAAATGAAGAATGAATGAAAAAATGGGTTGTTTGAAAATGTAGCTAATGACGTAAAGGATCGTAGCTTTAATGAGCAGACATACTTCATGAAATCGAGCGGAGAACACACCGCTATTAAGCTATCACAGCGGGCTTTTTATTCTTTAGCAATGTTTTCTTTTTTCTTCAATTTAATTAATTAGGTCAAAAATGTATTTGGACATGACAAATCGCATATATGGCATATATAGAGCTAAAACTGGCAGGATTTTCTTCTTAAGCAGATATATTAATTAATCCTCGAATCAACCTTGAACTTGACATACCTCCTGTGTCTAGTAACAGCTACGATAGTATATTACGTGACAGACGTATACAATTACACATTAAGAAATTTTTGGTCGATTAAATCGAAACGTATCGTTAATTGGTCTTGAAATTGCGAACACATTAAGGACATTCCGTAGTACGGTACATAACCTAACGTAGGACTATATAAATATGTCTTTATCGCGGATACGAATTGGGTTTTTTCAAGATTAGCCAGTCACGAAATTATGTATAACAGGTGAATTGCAAAATTATGATCGTATTTGCAATGGCGTTACCAACAAATTGAAGGACAGGACCTACGAAAGCAAAAGGTGCCGTACCTATCGGAAATGACCATCTCTATATACGATTTTTCGTGATATTGGGTTCGGATACAATTAAGGCGTAGTTTGACTCTAAAGCTACTACTTTAATATATATTAATAATAAGAGATATTGTGGGTTATATTATTAGTTGTATTGAGGAATGAATTAAATTTTATTGTACCTTTAAATAGCAAAAGTAAAAATATTTTTTTCGTTTAAATGTTGAGCTTACTTATTGTTATGGAAGTAACAGTAACTAAATATAATATAATACATTTTTATGTAAATTATATTATCTTTTAAAATAAAACAAAATTAATATAATGATCTTCATTGGTTTTGGCAACTGTTTTGTTCGATTGATTTTAGATATAGCACGATTTTAAAGTGACTTTTGTCAATGTATTCGATATTTATTCATTGAATATATGTAGAAAAATTTTTGAAGCAATATTCACAAAATATACTATTTAAAATATATGACGGTTATCAATTTTAATAACCCATAGAGTCATATATTTTATTGCTACATATTTGAAAAATTACCAAATAAAGGTTTGCTCAAGAAATGCTGCATTTGAAATAATATGATCCTAAAAATTATCTACTACTCTCTATAATACCACCAACCAACATTTATTACAAAAAGTGATAATATCGTCCCATATGCATAGTATGCACATTGCACGTAGACCATGAAATGCGATTTAGATATTTAAATTATCAAGTTTAATAAAACTTCATTTAAGTCAAACCTTATTTATTTTAGAGCTTGACACTTAAATCATTTCATGACCCTATATAGAGTGCAGTCAGGCGCAGTGAGTACTAATTACGAAACAGCCCCCTCCGAAGTACGGACATAACTGTATGACTGTTAAAGGATAGAAACATTTAGTCAGAAATGTCATTCCGGTAACAGTACGTTAGTTTAATTGCAGATTAAGCCTAGATAGTTACGTCTCTTCGTGTTTAACATTGTAGAGAGTGAGCCGAGTTTTTGTGTTTGCTATATATCCTACATACCTACTATACTACAGCCTGGACTTAACAACGGATATTTACATTAACCATAATATAACTGAGACATTAGATACACAGATGTATAAATGCTGAGATAAGATATACATCCGTGGGATGTCCCCGCACTGTTTATTTCTAATACACGAAAGCTTCGCTATGCAAAATATAAGATATTATTAAAAAAAATAATTTTATATGAAATTATTTGAAGCTTAAAATTAACGGGAACGTTTAAAATGGAATTTAAGAATTTAAAAAATGCTTACTGCTTTTGGCGATACTTGATCTGTAGGGTCGACATCTGTCCACTAAATCACTATCACAGTCACTATTTCTGCTACACGATCTGGTCCTAGAGCATTGTTCACAATCTGACGGCCTATATACAGGCTCTGGACGCGTCTGGGTGCACGCGGTGCGGGTGCAACAGGTGTCCGTCACATCCATCTTTAATCTTACTATCACAGTGCCGGCTCGTCTGAATAACGCAAAGTACGGGATCCTAGTGTAATCCATAACCATCGATCGCAATTGACATCCCCAAAATTGATGTCGTACGCGTCGTGTCAGGTGAGCGACTAAATGAAATGGTGTGACGGCGCGTATGATAAAGCCTAGTACAGAGAGCACATGGTGGCCGGCAGTGGGGCGCGGGAGAGCGAATAGCGTTTGGGGTTCCGTTGCGTCGGGCTGCGGCGGCCAATGGTGGGCGGCAACGCTGGAAGGCGGGTCTCGATCCCACCCAGCCACCCAGCCGGCTGCCGGCTGCACTCACCGACAGCACTATGTAGCCTCCGGGTAACGGTAGATAGGGGTTGAAAACTTTTCGCACGACGGAAACTTTTCACGCGACTCAGCGTGATTTACATTGACGTCATAGGCGTTTGCGAAAGCTTAGAGCGGTAGCTCTCCTTGGTCCATGTTTTAATTTGTATGAGTCATGTTTAATATAATATGCCGTAATTTATTATTTTGAAATTATATACGTATTTTTATTATTTTTAAAGTTTACGTTTATAAGTTATAAAAATAGTAATTATTATTTATTACAACTGTAACTTAATAATATTTTTCATGCTTATTGTTGTAGATTTAAACATTTATTTTAAAATGTTAACGACTCGGTGACTATTATATAGTAAGTAGATATTTTATAGACCAATAAATGCAAATAGATACTCGGTCACATTTTTTTACATGCTTGTCATATTAACTTTGGCATCTAGTAAAAGATCAGTTATTTTATTTCAGTTTGACTCACGGAATCCAAACGTACCTAGCTACTTTTCGAATTAGTCATTGAAATTTTCAGTTGAGTCAGATGCTCGCGGATATACGCGTAATGAAGCATCTTTATTTACTTTCTCGCCTCAACTCCCTTATAATATTATGCAATTACAATTAATATATATTAATACGGACCATCTCTTGATTCAATTCATACAAATACAAAATGTATTAATAGTGTTTATCCTTATAATTTCCCAAACATGTGTGAAAATATAATAAAAAATTCAACAATAATACACCTACAATTACATTATTAATCATTATGATTAGATTTTCCATTTAATATTTCCATTTTCCGATCAACGTCCGGTGTTTAATTTTTCTCCACCGTGAGGTAATTAAATATAGTTTCCATGTAAAAGTTTTTACAAAACAAATCTATAATATTTCCGCGCTTTACATATTGGTAAAGGAAATTAATTATCATATTATATGTAATCAATGGATACGTCATGGAGCTATGAATTACATTATATTCTCATTGAATACATAATTGGTTGACGATTGAAATATATTAATAATCTTTCTCGCACTTATATACTTATATACTAGCGTTAATAAAAGTTCTTTATGTGTTTATTAGAGGCTATAATCTAATTGTATGCCAAATTTCAATGAAATACATTCAAAACATTTTGTTTGAAAATAAGTAACTACACTTATTCCACACGAATTTCCAAATCTCATATTATATTTTATTTTTTTAACTTATGCGTATAGCTAGTTTATATAACAAATGAATTGTATGTCAAGCGTCCTCGTCTTATGTGTTCTTAAATGTCTATGAAGCTGCGACCCTCGAATTCAGGCGCGTTACCATAAATAAGACATTGCAGTTTCTCAACGGTAAAACGAATTTTCTAATTAATCCAAGAATTTTAAATCAAATCTTTCCTCTCAATGGAATGATATTGGTATGACAAAAATCCCTATTACAAATTTGGCTGCGCCGTCATACGTCCTCAGTTACTAATCCGGTTGGCGTGTACCTAGTACCTACGTATTTTGAGTTCTATGAAACAAACTCACGCTATCACATACACCTGTGGCTGCATCAGCGAGGAGTTTCCTGCCGATAACACAGTACTACATAGGTGTCCATACTTCCTATCTACGAACTTCATTCATACTACACATGGAGTACAAACATTCTTAGAAGCTGACTATTACTAATGTGCTATATTACAAAATATATTCCCAATCGGTTTTTCATAAATTATTATGTCAGAAAATTAATCTTAATAAAATGTAGCTTAGTATTATTTTACTCAAACAAGCGAAAATTAATTTTGTTTAAAAGGAACAATCTTTTACAAAAAGCTAATTATTACCCAATCGTTACGTAAAACAAAGGAGAACTATCTAGTAATACTTAAAGTATTATAAAAAGACTAGAAGCTAATGACTTGTATAACTTTGTCAAGTCAAAGCTTCGTTATGTGATAAGGATATTATCGCTTTGTCGACACGCTGTCTGGTTTATATCTCGCTAATTTCATTTACAGTAGCACATTAACAAATTGCATGCTTATGCAAATTCTTTTTTATACATATGTTTTATGTAGATTGAGAAGTGTTTGTTTAACGAGCTATGCGCTGTAAGTTTGCAATTTGTGTAATGAAACAAACTTATTGACATAAATATATTAATGAAATTATTATCGAAATTATAAAATCTATGTTGTTATTGATGTCGTAACTATCAATAAATATTATAGAAATGTTAAGTTTATTAGCCTTAAAGCCTTCTGAACTGAGATCTCAACACAATATTATGAAATTTGAGAATGGAATATATTATATTATTAATAATAATTTTACTGACCCGAAATTAGCGAGTGAATCAAAGGTGTACAGCTAGTATTTAAATACATCGTAAAATGTCAATATCTTAAAATACAATACATAAATTGCACTGAGTCCGCAATATTCATCGGATCATCAACGTCACACAGCTTGCTATTCCCACTTTTTAAATATTTGTATTACTTATAAGGTAATTTTAATATTTGCTCAAGCCTCTACGCTATTTACGTCTTAGATGTGTTATTCTAAAATAAGATTGTAGGCATTTCTGTGAAGAACGAAAATACCCGCTTTTGTACCGAGAATATCCTTCGTGACGCAAAGTTTGCTCCAATCGAAGTTTTTCGCTATAAGTTATCTTGTGGACAGTAAAGCGTGACGTAAAGTCACCGTTGGCTTCAAGAATAACAATTCCGTATTATCTGAAGTGTTTCTACGAAATGTGCCTTGGATTGTTGGTAGCTTACTAATAATATCCATTAAACTTTTTATTGATCTAACATTAATATTATTAGCTCAATGGCAACAGTCTCTATAGAAATGAAACATAAGAGTCGAAATCTAGAAATTACGTCTAGTTAGCATTAAATACATACAAAATGATACGTGAAGTAATAAACGATTTTTACTTGTCATCTTAAAACTCATCTCCTTAAAGAATATCATGACGTGTCTTGATCTTTAAAACATGCTCATTACGAATACAATGTCATCATGACTACATCTTGATGGGGGTATACCCAGTTATCTTGTGTTCATAATTTTAGGAAACCATTTAGTCAGTCATCAGCGTGTGAATAGATGCTTTAAATGGTCAAAGAAGTAAAGATGACTCTTGCATACCTAATAAGGCAACAGTGTACCTATCTATGACCTAAATGTATTCTCACGTTTACGCAATAATCTTAAAAATCTAAAAAACAAATATGTATGCACCTTTTTTATATATTAAACTTTTCAGCTGTTTAACGACACAACTGTCGTTGCTAGATAATACATTTTTATTATTTGGCTATCAGGTACTAAAGTATAAATTGTGAAATAAATAATAATTGGCAAAATGGCTCATCCAGCATCCGGAAATCAGACTTCACTTTTGTTCTATAATAATGAAAAAAAAATCAATAAGTATTCAATAAATACATACCTACTAAAATCTTTGTATCCATTGAATAAAGCCTAATTTACAAAAGAAGGCTTATGAAAACATTCGTCTTAACACTAAATATAATAAATTACTGATGGTATTTTTAAATATAGTGACCAAATAGAGAAGCCATTTTAGATATTACTGCTAAAAATGATTTATAGTTTTATATTACCTTATAAACAATGCACATATATATAGTTTGTTGGTTCTTTTCAATGTAGGTATCCCTTTTTTTTTCACGGGGGAAATCCTCTTACGGATACCGCGTCCTCCTCGGGGAGGCCGGAGGAGGTGGTTACCGTAAGAGTGTGGCCCTACCGACTTAAACCCAGCGATGTTAATGTAGGTATCCCAAGCAAACGTCACGACTTCCGTTTGGATTAATGAGTAACTATAAGGAAAATCGAGCATAGGAAATGTTATTGTTATCAAAATGCATTGTAATGATGATAGATTTTATCATATGCGATTCATACTTGCTCATAAGATCTGATTAATACTCGTAATGGTTATGAAAACGCATCATTCGATACCATACATACTGTTCCCTGATAGTTAACATTGCTTTTCAGAAAGATACTGAAGTAAAATGAAAGATAAATCGCGTTAAGCATGTAGCTTTGTATTATTTACGTTTTTTTTGTTTATTAAATTTATTTATTTTGTACCTGGGGTCTCGATGGATTTGTTTTGAAAATAATTTTACCAATAAAATCCATTATTCTTCTCGCGTTTTATGACAGTCATGAGCAATGCCCTATGGAATAAAACGTATGTTCTTCACAGAAAGTTTCAAAATATAAAAGGTCCAGACGCAAGAAAAACCACAGTACAGAGTTAGTTTATAGTCAAACATTTATTGGCTTAACTCTTGAGTTACTAAACTCCTAACGATTGCCAAGAATCGATGAATAGAAAGTAATTAGCAAATACTCTTGCATCTATTACATTAAGCCGGGACAAAAACAGGTAGTGTCATTATGCTTCTAAACTTTGCAAGAACTTGTCGCAACAAGAACCGTGAGAAAGTATTAATTTCACCAAATAACAGGACTCTACCTACTGGCATTGTATATAATCCGCTTACTGAACTCATTATACGCTAACTGTGTCACTAATACTCATAACTACCTTAAGTAGTTAATGTATAAGTTATCTGATGGTGACTCAATCTTGTGGAAGCTTTCGAGCACGCATTATTTTACAAACAATAAATTTTGCAGGACATAATAACTTCTAACAGAAATAAAGAATGAAGGATGTACCCAGCTGTGAAAGGAACATTGTGATATTTTACAATGTAAGTGCGCGAGCAAACTCCTTGGCGGAATATAAATTGTTTCAATTGAGTTTTTCCAAAATGTTTTTCAAAAGGATAACGTTTATTGAAATATGCGTTATATTGTTTGTAACTCGCGTCCAGTTATATACGCGTTTAGTTTCCTTTCCTTGCCAATACCGGTATCAAAATTATCCCTTCATGCCTTCATGCCAAAATTTTATCCTAAGGCGTAGAAGAGTAACAAACATTCATACACCCAGACGTCCAAACATGATCATAAACTTATGCTTTACTTTACTAGTAGTAAAACGGGAAGGATTCGAAAGTCATACAGTAACCTAAAGACTAGTTGCCAATTGTTTCTCTTATGTTAACAGTAGCTACGAAAAACAAACATTGTTCTTATTACGAGCGCCTTATAAAAAATAATATTGTTTTGCATTCAATCGGGTTTTTACCCGGATGAAACTAGTGATCGTAATTAAAATAATTCGTTCAGCACTGTCTAATACCGAACCAATAAAAAAGAAGCCGGATCGAACACAGTGTGTTTTGCAGTAGCTAATTAATGTGTTATGTGCTACACGAATACATACGTATCTTTCGTTGCTATCGCTACATATATTATTTCAAAGATAATCAATAATCTAACGAATTTTTTAATTGTCTTTGTGTAGCTCTTCTGGTTGATTATGTATTACGATTATTGTCATAATTGTGGTATGTTGTTATATTATAATATAAATATTTTTATTATTTTTAACATGTAATAAGTATACATAACATTAATAATATAATATTTAAAAATTTCGTATTTGGCTCTCGTGCCAAAATTGAAATATGAGGCTATGAGCCTCCAGTCCCTATATAACAATAAATAAATCGCGGCAACATTAGCTAGACATTCAATATAAAAATGCCATTTAAGTTTTCGCAAACTTTATTGGCGACTGTAAAACATCAGACTTCTGTACGAGCGCGGCATCTTTGTACAGCTTCTTGTTTTGTTTACCGTTAACAAACGAATGGTTAAGACAATAGTCGAGTTAACTTTCACTACGTTATATATGACGCAATAAATTGATGCATTGTCGGAGTTTAGTCTCATTTTAAAAGTTCTATTCTAATCTTTTGTTTTTACTTTAACGGTAGTGAGCTCGCACCGCTCTGAGGAGGTCTATAAACGTCGCCACAAAAACTAGCGTGCGACTGTTTAAATATTTTCACTGGTGTATTGTATTGTTCGCTCACCGAACAGGGCCTGACAATGTTGTCCCTTATACACAATTATATTTTTAACAAGTGGGGACCGTGAAATCCATTTCGAAACGGTATCAATAGACGTATCATTGGATGTTTGTGTGATAAATTACGCGTCAACAATGCGCTACGACTATCGTGGTGCGCGTTAAATGAATAATTTGTGGATAATTTTGCTTTAACAAGATTAGTTACAGCCTGTTAGATGGTTGACTCGTGTAAGCAAAGGAACCTCTATTAAATTGTCAAACTAATGGTTACGGTATAATTCTATAGTCCAAACAAAATAAATCACATTAAATATACAATAATGAAGACATAAATTATATTAATTATCTATTCTCATATAATATCATCTATAATTAAGACTGCGATAAACAAACAGTTAATAAGATACTGTTTGATATAGCGTGTTTTCCGAAATATAATTTCCAAGGTGGACACGTAGGATTTTACGTGGTAATTATCACAAGATCCAGAGTATTGGACTGTGACTCAGGGCAATCCGGGATTGGAATATTCACAGTTCGCATTACGGGCATTACGTGTGACGTGACGTATGTCGCGAATCGTACTCTATTACTAGGTAATTGTTTAACATCTTTGCTCAGTACAAGCGTTTGAGGAAAATATATTACGCATCAATTACTAATCTTGAACAGTTATAAAGTTAATTATTTGTTTGATCTTTACTAAAATTAAATCTATACAATATGGGCGTATATAGATATTCATATTCATTTTGATACTTAGATTTTTTATTAATATCAATTGATTTATGTAACTGCAACTTTGTAGAATCTATCGATAGAAAGCAATCATTAAAATGATAACATGTTCTAACTAGGCGCAATTATTTGAAACTATTGCGTATCTTTTGCTCAGGTACAAAAAGTATCTTGCAATCGTCTTTATATCAGGATCGATGATATAACAAGAGTCCGTTCGCAGTTCGCACGCATAAGATCACGTCTAGCGGGCAGCTTTGTACCTCGGCGGTAATTAAAAAAAGAGTTAATTTAACAAACTGTTTTACTAATACTTCCTCATATACTTGGATTGTTATTAGCGTTTTTGCAGGGAGCACAATTTGTTGACAATCTTATCCTAGCATCGCGTTATTTTTTTATCGCAAGTATAGAAGTTGGTACATCTGGAATTATTAACAACATCTTACATAATATCTAATGTTTCCAGTAATTCCAAGTATTTTAGACTATTTATTAGACAACATAAATAACAAAGTTTTCATTTAACCAAAGTCCCCTCAAGAAAATACGTTACGAACGCAACCAAATATTTGAAATTAAAACATATTTCTATTGTATAAAAACCTCCATGTATACCTGTTAGTTTCAATAGTGACAGTTATACATGCAAACATTTTACTGCAGCTATTAAACAAGATATAACAGCATAATTTCTTTTGATCTGAGATGCCGAAACAATTTAATCATTATCTCTGTCGGAAAATTAACCGCGCGGCTGTTAGGGGATTTTTGACTGTATTCCTTTAGAATAGGGGTTGGTTTGATTTTTTTAGGTGCACGTTTATACGCCCTTTTGGATAGGGGATGGTAAGCTTCAGGAATTGGCGGTATTCGTGGACGATCGTAAGGAAGCAGCATTGCGGGTTGTGTAGGCAGCCGACTGGGTGGGCACACCGCGGCGGTTGGCGCTCAGCCTTTTTGTTACCAATTTTAAGTTGCATACTCCCGAACTATGCTAACGCAACTATACAAAAATTATAACGCTTTCCGACTCTGCACTACACTTACTTAAAATAAATGATTAATTGGCTTTAGACGGGTATAAAGGCATGCATTAATTAATAAATATTAAAACAAGAAATAGAACAAAAAGGGATACGCTAGTTTTATCTCGCCTGAGTTTACATAAAAAGTGATTTTATGGACAAAGCTTTGATACTAGTTTTTTGAAATGGCAAATACCAGAACTCGAGAAACTAAAATAGTCGATTGACGTGAAAACTTAACGTGTGTACTTTCAATTAATACATTACAGTCAATTTGCTTCTTAATTATCTCAACGGTAATTAGTGTCGAAGCTCATTATAGTTGAAAAACTGGCTTCGTTGCCAGGATCGGGAAATCTAGACTTGTTTAATATTTATATAAATTATGACCGTTGCGAGACATGTGATTATAATAAGAATATCTACAAATCAATTGTGCGTGATTTACTAAGAGTTGTTGTGTATTTACTTAAAGAAGTTTTTCCATATTAATATACTATTCTTTCAATAATCGCTTAAAAATAATTTTTAATACAGATAAATTAAAAAAGGTATACAGGAATTCTAGTCATACCGAACATGTATAAATAGCAGAATAAATTGAACAATTAAAATGGTAGAAATTTCGATATCGATGTCAAAGTACCGGACAAGAGTTTAATTAAGATAACGGAGTACAATTACATCGCGAAAAATTCAATACCCATCACGATAAAAATATTTTCTTAAGGATAATTGTTTTATACCGACCGTGTACAGACAAATGATTTGTTTCGTATTTTTGTATTTAAGGTGTAATTTCAAACCTGATTTATGTTTTAAGTTTATTTATATTCATTTCTCGTTAATACAGTGACAAAAATTTCATGATATATCTTGTATATTATGACATTTTTGTCATAATCAGATGGAAATTATAAATATAAAAACTTTCAATATCAATTTACCTGAAATCTCTTTACTTTTACTGCTTCCCTTCGCAGCGACCATTCGTTCAACATGATGATAAAACAAATAGTCCTTTTTTAATGTTCTGAAGAAACAATCCTGTGTCCACGCCGCCAATAAATAATTTATAACACATGATATTTTACCATGACCGTACGTAAATAAACAATTTCTTCAAAAATAGATTCACGAAAAATATTTAAAAAAGTAATTCGAAATTTCACATACACAATGTATTGCGCTGAAAACGCTGTCAGCGAATGCCACTTCCACAGATAATCTAGACGGCTGACATGATTAAAAGTAAAAAAGTTTCAAATAGGTTTTACTGTTTTACTCAAAGGTATAAAAGTTAAAATCTTATGGTTAAATGACTAGCATCAAATATTATGAACTGCTTTCTTTACAAAATTTACTAAACTGGAATATGTGGGTATTCCTAAATAGCTGAGACAACGACAAACGTCTACAATTTTTCCGAGGGATATAACACTATAATTAAATTATTTTACCAACTTTAATCCAACAAAATTTTTTTACAGCATCTGTAAAATGGTGATATATTATATAGATCAATTGTATTTTTAAAATAATTACCTCAATCACTGCAACCGTGTAGCGAAAGGATCTGAAACAGAAAAAGTGATTTCAATATTTGATCAAGGAAACCAGAAAAATTATCTACATTGTAAGCCAAAGCGGTGAGAAACTTGAACAGTTTTCGTAATTCTTTATCCTAACTTGTTCTGTATCCTAATTATTTCGAATTTTATAATTTCGTTTAAGTTCGATGGTTATGCCTCGGGCTGGACGCAATTGTATTCGTGACCTAGATATATTTGACTCTCAAAAATTAGCTCAAATACTTCAGTCAAAGGATTATCAATCATTTTGTACTGTTATTCTCATGATTAAGATTTAAATTCGTTTGGATTTACAGGTAATTTGATATCTTCGCAAAACTGATTGGTGCAAAATTATTACCTGTCATATCTCAGACGAAAAAGTGACGAGCCCATGAGAAGGTCATGACAAATTTTGCCGTTCTAAACGCCTTTAGTCTTTAGTAGACTTCAATGTATTATTTTATATAATGAGGTATATTAACATTTTACTATGGTTCTTTTTATGCTAATATTGTCCTACAAATGACAATTTTTTTTTCAGTTATTATAAATAAAATTATTTTATTTTAAGAGTTTGGATTTATAGCTATGGTAATCATTTAAAAGTGATTATTTAAAAACATGAGCTTATCCCACCTTAATCACATTAAAAACATGTAAATTGCAATCTGCTTGGAAAAAAACCTAAACGCACTGGCCATATTCATGATACGTAGAGAAAAAATAAATTGCGGGTAATTCAAAAATGGAATAGAATCTATTGCTTCATTGTATGTAACTTCAGCTTATGTACCTACATAAGATAACGAGAACAACAAAATCAGAGGAAAAGTTACAAAATGTAATATTATATGAGTGTAAAGTTTTCACAGCGATTTAGTTAAAGAACGTTGTGACAAAATGTTTTTTTTATTTTATTTTACGAGTTATTTTTAACAACTGAAGTAACATATATTTGGTGATCAATTTTGAACTATCACGCTTTTTTTCGGCTAAATGTTACCTACGTAAGTAATTCTTTATCATTTTAATATCACATCTACAATCAGGACAGGAAAAGGAAAGGTTATTTTCTTCTTTTAATAAAAATATATCGAACAAACGAAACTCCCACGTCGAATGAAATTTATTTAATGATTAAAGAATATGATGAGGATTTCCGTTGCTATATACGCGACTCCATTTATTTAAAGATCTCGAGTTATAAATATAAATTCTATTTATGTTCATCAATGAAAGCGTATTTTCTTTGTGTCATACTTTTTCGCACTTTTTTCGCGCAGATATCTAATTATTTTCAGTACTTAATATAAACTTCAATTCAATTTTTAATTAGAATACAAAAACATATCTATTTCGTAGTTATCATGAAGCTTATTATTATTACTTAAGTCTTTTATAAATTACTTTTTTAAATACAATTCAAGGTGACATTATAAATTTCATCCCCAAAACAAATTAGAAAATGCTACAAAAATATGCTATTAACAGGCAACCAGGATATCCGGCTACGTCTATTGAAGCCACAATCTCATTGTATGCTCAGAGTAAAAATTCAACAAAAACTCAATAAGTGTCGCAAAGTTTTTAATTTCGAATCGATCATTTTTATCACTCGGATTTCCATCTAATTTTAACGGGCTATTGTAGCGATTTATACAACACCGCTATTATTCTTTTCATTGTACTTAATAAAAAATAATATAAAAGACCGATTGACGTCAAACATAGATCAATGATCTTGCAACAAGTAGGTTGAAAGAAATTTATCGGACAAACAAAGAGAGACTCGAGCACTTGGTGACAGGGACAGTTTGATCTAGATTTAGCTAAGTTGACTTTTTGTAACTGAAGTCCAACAATGATCATACGATACCTACAGAAATCTCATATATCATAAGACTGAGCTGTAACCGTTTATAATTATTTTTTTAACAAACTTGATAATGCAATTTAATATTTCGTAAGTAGAACTTTAAATATTTTTTTCTAACCAGAATTATCGCTTATATAACCAATCTGCTTCAAATAATTTGAAAGCTCACATTGTTGCGTTTTGTGTATGACTTAGTTCTGATAGTGCAGATGAAATTCATGATGATGATAATTTTAACTAGTTTTTAAGTAAAGAATTTCACTTCCCGCTTTTCTTTGTATTTTATTTTTTTTAAGTGTAACAGAACGAAATTTATATTGGAACTGTGCAATATAAATTAACATGACATCGTTTAACTTCATACATTTGTACTATAAATTAGCACTTCAATAAACGCATTGTTTTTATTTAAACTACAGGTACTTCAAGACACTTACTATGTAAGCAATCAATCAATTAAGTATTCATTATATGATAATGTGTGGTAATGTGGCTGCTACTGTATTCATTACTTTAAACTCCCTTTTTTGCCTGTTAATGCAATTAGTAAATGAAGACATAATATTTCTTATACATTCTCGAGAACAGATTACTTACTTCAAGATAATATTGGTTTTTTAATCTGTTTTGTCTGCAATATGCGGTGCGTGATAAGAGATATGGAATGTATAAATTTATGTATGCGTCTTATAGACCTACTTCAGGTTTTTTGATATTATTTTTATATGGAATTACAGAAAAGAATAGCTGAGTCATCTGATAGTGTGGGTTCTCTCCGCCATTGACGCGAAGCTGATGTAACGCGCATGTGTTTCCTGGTTTTGAAAAAGCTGGTGGTGAAAAATGGAAAACGACAGGGTAAGTTCTAATAACTTAGAAATTATGTTTCTTTTAAATTTCTTAAATGTCATCAAGCACTAAATAATGTGAAATCCCTTTCTCTGTCCGCTTTTAATAGACCTCTATGTATCTATACATTCCTTTTGAATCAAGAGTGATTATGTTTATAATGTTTATATGTATAATTAATACATGCATGATATATGCGAGCGTAGCCGGCGCGAGTCCCTAGTAAATGTATAGTTAACAAAAATATCATAGGACAACGGGAATTCAATTTTAATTAGTACCAAGAATTTACATCATTGTCTACTTCGCTGACGAAAAAATTAAAAATCTATTTAGGTAAGCATCGAGATCTGTTAAGCATATTTCAAGTTCTAGATATGACTTGGCAAGTTTTTACGTACATCTTTGTACAATGTTATGTTTGACAAATCGACAAAGTTTTTTTAATTACACGCCAGTATGCATATATGATACATTTTAATTAGCGTTTATCTTTTATTTAGTCTGAATATAATCGTCGCAATGTGTTACATTTTTCTTCTTGGAAACACTAGCATAAAAATATAATGTTGTATTTACAATACTATTTTGAAATATAGGTAACTCATATAAATCAATAAACTCACGCGTAAACTTCGTTGTACAAAATAACTACGAATATTTTTCTTTAAACGCTACACCAGATTTACTAAGAAATGTATTGTTTCAATGCATCCCGGATCTTAAAGCCCATGAACATTAAGGAACTAATTTTTATATGGTTCACTAGGTGGGAATTTACGGAAAATAACGAGACTGATTCCAGCCTCTTTGCGTTCAATGATAGACAAATATTTTTAACCTAATGATGCGGCATCCCACTATAATGTTTATTATTGTTTAGTGAGGGGCTTTTGTTTTGCTTTTTTAAATATTTCCCGCTTTATTTAATAATTTATAACTAAAGTAATACTTCAAGTAATACGCTCTATACTAAATAAAGTTATTATGTAAAAGAAATATAAACAAAATATAAGCTTAAGTTAGTTTTCCCGATTATTTTGTAATATCTGGAACCGGTATGCATATCGAGAAAAATCATGTAAATAAAGCAGTGAAAGTAAAAAACTGTTGCAAGGAAAATTTATTGATGTTATACAATTCTTATGACGATTGATCAGTTACCAAGCTATTGGTAGGCATCTAACCGAGATGTTATGCCATCTAATATGACCTTAAAGAATAACTCTTTAAGCCAGGAAGAACTTCTCTACTATATTTTTATTCATGTCAATCAAATTTGTTACCGAGTATCTCTAGTTTGAGAAAAGTTTAAAATTAATAAATTCTTCTTGTCTTTCACCATAATGGGCGTGTCCAGGCACTGTTACATATTTCAAATGTCAAACATCTGTGCCGCAGTGAGCCTACAGTAAGTTAGTAGCCATTTTGCTGTCCACTTCCCATTCCGGCTATTGTTGTGCGTCCTGTACAAATATGCACACACGCATACTAATCAACAACTTTTACCCACGACTTCGCGCATCAGAGATGAGAGTGATTTGATTACTATCAAATATTCACAGAAGTTGCGGTGTATTTTACTATGAAAATATCGTATCGCGTACTCTATACCTATACTAAAAGTGTTCACGATGTATGTACAATATTGAAATAATAATTTGTAAGAATTTACCTTGTCACCTTCAATTCACTAAAACAACAATTTAAATGAAATACGTAATATTTTACTACTACAAAACGATAACGACACACTTATGATTTCATACATATTGTTTGAGATTTCCAAACGGTCCTTATATATATAATGCACATATGTGCAAAACGGAGATGAATAACCAATTTTTCACACATACTCATGCATAGTACAATCGCGAAGAGAGCTAAAACTATCAATGAATTACGTATCAATGAATGGTGGCCTTGAGCGAGGTTGTTTCTATGTTGACGCGGAGCAATGAACTTAGCCGAGATAGTGATCGACGGATTAATTAATCACAATTATCAGTATCAAGGATATAAGCACTTACAATACGATCGCCCTAATGTAGACGTTATGACTCATTTACATACAACATATATTCATAACGGCATTGTCGTTCCATGTCAATACGTAGCCTAGAACATAAATATTTATTATTTAAACGTTCACTTTGGAAGTTTGAGGCTTGAATAAGTCCGGTAAATTGCTACTTACATTTCGAATGTTCAGCAAAGTTATTAAAGTCGGTTTTTGATATTTTGTGTTTTAATTAGCGTTCAAATATGTTCGGCTGGCGTTTTAACACGTCGTATAACGTTAACTATTAGTTACAAAATCGGAAATGACGCAAAGGCAAGATTCCGCGCAGTTCCGTGATCGAAATCCGCGTGGTTTAGCCCGCGCACTTTCGATATTTGTCGACTTACTTAGCTAATAGCTATTTAACGAGTTGCCTTATTAAGATTACAGTAAATTGGTTTTATATTAAAACGGCTGTAGACGTAATATGTAAAACCACGATCGTAAATACTTAAATACCAACATAACAGTTGTCAGTCTATTTTAAGTTTTAAAATTTGTTTTGCCATATTTGTATATAAATATTTCTATGGGGGTTGTAATTTTAATTTTAAATTACGTAACTACTATATATCAATCATAAAATAAAAAAGTGAAAAATGCCAGTGACTCATTAGTCTTTAAATAATGATATGACCTACATCCTAAAGTTAACAAAACGTGACCGAAAATTTCATTCAGCTATCCCAATGAGTTCCGTTTAGCCTCTGATATGATCGAGATTGAACTAAATAAAAGGTCGAAATATTTGGTAACGTCAAATCTCATTGAGAAAAAATGCTCCTGAATCATACACTTGAACATACTGTTATAGAGATAGTTAAAAAATTTCGCACGTACTTAATTGTAATATATCTAATACATACAACTTCATCTATCTATTACGCTTAAATAATTTGACCGATTTTGATAAAATCGGCTATTCGGAGATAAAATAGGGAATAGTTAAGTTGTTTGTAGGTATGTTGGTAAAGACTAGACTACAAGTTCTGATTGTCAAAAACTAATACTTAACACAAAAAATAATCTTAGGCATTTTTTAAAATTAAACTGTAAATGGTAGAGTAACTAAAATACAAAAAAAATAGATATGTTTATGCAGCTATTATACATTAATAATCACATAAATCGAACACATTTCCTTACAAAATATCTTACGCAAAATGTCCTTGCTTTACCGTTATAGAGAGAGATGGTCGATTAATAGGCTATTAAAATAAGATCAAATCCACATATGAGTCACACATTGCAATGTTTGTCTCTTAACAGTGTTCACGGCCACTTTCACTGTGAATCATTCTCACACAAATTTTCGGCTATAGTATAAAATGACCAACAATTATGAAATTATGGGAAACTCCTCTGATTCAAGGCTGTTTGATTTCTACAAAATGTAGTGATGCTGCAGATTTTGATGTAATGTTATGAAAGTAATTTTAAATGTGTCTTGAAGGTGTATTTTGTTGTCTGAGATATATGATATATCGACCTTAATAATATATTAATTACGTAAACCTTCCTTTTAAAATTGGTACATTCGTTCTCCAGTTATAAGTTGTGTTACTAACGCGATATTTATATATTATAGTAGATTTCTTTAATGCGGATAAAAACTATGTTTTAGGCATTCATTCATACAAAAATCAACTTCCATAATCTTTTCCTCATATCAACTTTTTTATATTATTAAACAGCTCTTCTTAAAGTCCATATATTGAAATCTATCCAAAATTTTAGTAATAAACGTAACAGACAGGACGGAATAACTATATATTTGCAAATTATTTTCCCTACTTTTCCGTGGATACGTTTTCCTTAAAACTTCAATCAACGAAACCACAAAAAATATACTAATGTAAAACATTCTATGAAATGTCATCAATTTGCGCTATTTTATTGTCTACGCTAGATTTATCACGTTTATTTAACAATGTATGTCAAAGGCTAAATGACTGCATGATTAGATCGTCTGAAACCTTCGAAAAAATACGGTATTTCCAATTAATGACTAAGGTGGTAGACGTGCTCGTAGTTTTGCGGTCAGGGTCTTATCTTAAGGCTTTTAGGATGTAATGAGTCAATCAATAACTACTGAAATGCACGAGTAAAAAATGTTATGCTTTCTCTTGGCGTATATTTTTGTCAATATTTTCCTTGTACAGATTTAACAGAGTTCAGTAACTATGCTACGTACGTGTATCCTATAAAAGCAATGGTAGATTTAAAATTTTAATTAATAAAATCTATAACTGTCAATCACATCATAAAAAGTTATTTTACTTTTAGCAAACGAATTATTTTTTTATTTAAACAATTGAATCGGACTTAATATATTATTAGTAATACATAATTGCATAGATAATGAATAAAAAACAAATTCAGGTATATTCACTTTAAAAGGTTTTAATTTATTTTCAGCACATGTAAAGCTTTCTCATGCATCGCTATTAAATACGAGTTTAAAGATCTAAGAAGACATAGAGTCAGACGTAGCGAAAATCAACTTTATGTTATGTACCTACTACCTACGGATAACTTATATTTGTAATTCATATGTAAAACACTTTCATCGTTAATATACTTAGCTAATATTGCTGCCATTACTCATATCTAAGGTATTAAATAAATATTTGTCATCTCAATACGCCCATGACTTCACCTGGCAAGATTGTTCATTCGCGTGCTATTTGTCGTGATAACGTTATTTATAGATTTGATTGTATGCAAAATTACGTGAAGAATGTAGGCCGTAATATTAAATAAGACACCCGAATAAAAAATTAAGATATCGTAGAATTAGTTAAGCTCATAATATTTTTTTGGTAGGTAACACTGCATTGTTCGTTTTACTAATTAAATTAGCGCGTGTCAATTTACATCATAGCGGTTTTTATTTCCTTCCCCTTTTACATCTCATTATAAAACTAACCACAAATTTTAAGGTAATCAGCGAACTAATTATTAAGGATAATTTTGAACTTTATCCCTATCAAGATAAGAATTAAAAATATCGTTAATACATAACTTTAGACTTAAAAATTTAATATCGTGTATGATTCTACATCTAAAAATCATTTCATATCTTCAAGACAATGTTGATGTTAGTTGGAAATTGAATATGACTCCAGATAGTAACTCGTGATGTAACGTATGAGTCAAAGTATACGGATATGCTGTATCCGTACTGCCGGGAAAACCGGGACTGAAATGGTTACGCCTGTGAAAACATTGACGTAGGTAGAGTAGCTATGTCTGTCACGACAATGGAGTTTTTTGGCGAGTCGATCAACTCGACGAAATAGCTACTTTTTGCTAACTTCATTGATAAAGCCTGAAAAAAATACTAACAAACCAGCCAATGACTTGAAACTAACTAAACATTTGTATGCTTACAATTGAAGCTAAGTATGAAGGAATAATTGAATCGATAACTTTATTTATTATACATATTCTGTAAGTATATAGATAAAGTTCTTTATATGTAATTATTTATTGAAAAATATGTTTAGATAAAAACGCATGCTCATATATGAGACTTCTCATTTATAATACCATCTGTCATTTCATATAAAACTATGAAGAAAATACGTAGATAGTGTAGGGTCAACAAAAAAAGTAAACTAGGTAGTTTAAATTTAAGTAAATAATTCCCTTGGAAAATAATAGTATCATACAAAATAAAACATAGTGGAAAATGAAATAAGATCATGAATAAATATTAAAACAATTCCATAACACGTATACAATTACTGTATTACCATTTCACGCTACCGAAGCTATGACTAAGCTATTACCTTCATTGAATATTTCCATTCTTGTGGAAGTATTTGATTTCAACCTGAAAGTAGTCAGAGGAAAAACCTGTATTACAAAATATTCCGATCGCTTTCCGATATTCATTAAAATATGAATAATTTGTGACCTCTATAACTTCCTTTTGTAGGTTTAAAACATTTTCCATTCAACTTAAAGTAACACCAATTAAGTTACGGACCTAGACATACGGTTTATAGTCTACAGACTACGTGTTAATAGCAATTAAATATTTTCCCTTCTTATGCCAGTCATCGCCTGTACTAATCACCATAAAAAGTGAATTCATAGAGTACAAAAATCTTATAAACGTTTTGATTCTATTGAATGATTAAACATAGGTAAGAGACTTCAATAAGATATTTATTTATTAATCTGTAAGTAAAACTAGAACTATTGTATTTTCATAACAAAGTGAGTTATATATTATATATATATAGTCACAACTATGCTGAGCAGATTTATAGAGTAGTATCATTTTATGTCATGTAATATGAAAGAAAATTATTTAAAAATGAATAAAATATTTATTACTGTTATATAGTTGCAAATAGCGCCCGTTTATTGAAAAATAAAATTCAAAATCTCCATATGTTTAAACGAATTAAAACCGGAAGTGAATGAGAGTTATTACTACATGATTCAATCGGTTTATCATAAAAACTAAACGTCAATAAAAATTACACAACGAATGTCATAATAGGATTTTAAAACACACGGTTCCATTACACGATATGACCTTCGCATCGTGTTAGTGACGTCACGGCTACGTCAGGCGACGTATCGCGGCGTAAAACGAAACGTCACTTACACAGAATCGCGATAAACGTCACCGATTACCGGGGACGCGGGGATTTTATCTTACACGATGTCGATATCGATACCGTCACGATTATCGATACTGAGAAGCCTAGCTGGAGAACCCAGAACGATTCTGAAAATAGAGCCTTGTAACGTCATCGATTCTGTGATCAAGTGCCAAGGCTAATGGGTAACATGGATACAGAAGGATCTATTTTATATATCATTATTAACTGTAGACAAATCAAATAAAAGAAAAAACTAAATAAAAATATCGACTGTAAATTGTGTATGACTGTAAATGCTATACTATATAATATACATAGGTACATAATAATATACATAATAGTCTGTATTTACTAAGTGTGACATCTATCGTTACGTTTTAGAAACAAGGTCTATTTTTCTCGCCACGTCATCTATTGGCGAATAGATAAAACCATCATTGAATATTATAATTACGAAGAGAAAAATGAAGTCGGTTATAAATTGATTATTTAAAGCATTGCGAAAATTAATCTTAGCTGTTTATTAGGTTAATCATTAATTAATAGTTAACTTAATTTTTTAATGTTCTTTTCTTGTAGAAAATTTTTTTGTAAAAGATCAGATTTAACCTAAATGAAATAATTAAAATCAATTGTCGTTCGCAAATGATTAAGTGTAGCTATATTGTTATAATAAATATGTTAAATCGCGATACTGCGCGACATCTATTAGCGAATAGCTTAACCAAATTTATTCATTTTGCATTCGCGTTTTCTCTAACAATAAATCACTTGATACAATATTATTACACTACAGGTTAGATGTATTCTTATTAATCATAATTAAAAAAGGGGGAAACATTTTGTTAACTGAATTAAAGAATAATAAGCAGACAAGTTCGTGTGTCTGAAGGCATTAATTATATCGGATCTACAAATTTGTTAACGGAGTCGGTAATAGATATAAATTATAAATAATATCTGATATTTTATCATATTGGATTAATAATATTTTACCTTAATGTTTATTTCTTCATAAAAATAACATTAAACAATCAAATAAACTCGTTTAAGTTTCACCATGAATGATTCTAGCTATTCTCCAGAATGGGTTGGTTTTTTTTCTTTGACATTTTGACTGCCTTCAATAGCACAATAAACATTGAATATTTGTACGATGGCAATTGATTTAAAACAGCTACTTGGTATTTTTCGCTGTTTATTATATATTTCTGTACTTTAGTCTTTAAGTTGTTTTAAGTTTTTTTATTTATTTATTTATTTATTGAAATATTTATATGCTCCATTCCTTGTATTAAATCATTCATTAGTAGTTAGCACAGTACATACTCATGAAGTCTGGACTTTTTTCATAAATTATATATTAGCGTGTATTTTGGATCGTTGTTCAACATCTGTTCATTGTCAAATGTATCTATAAATACTATTTCTAAGAATCGTTTTATCTCTAATTCAGTTAGTATTCGATAACATCAACAGCATTGATTTTTGATAAGGTATTTTAAAATACATTTTTATCTTTGCATACGCAAAACTGTATCTTGCACTTGAATTTTATATCAATCTTCTAAAATCTGACTGAATCAAACAGTCTATCACAGAAACACGGTTATTTTAAAAGAGCAGTAAGCTAACAGTTTCTTCCCGGCACTTCTTTGTAGAAACAGCTACTGGAGCCGATGGAACATAGTTGTTTTGCAATACTATGACGATTCATGTATTAATTACTAAATATAGT
Source organism: Eurema mandarina (assembly GCA_018238005.1). Lineage (NCBI taxonomy): Eukaryota > Metazoa > Arthropoda > Insecta > Lepidoptera > Pieridae > Eurema > Eurema mandarina. The sequence continues at coordinate 34,462 of DWAJ01000237.1, forward strand.
CTAGTTCCAAGTGGCCTATTTGAAGAAAGATACATTTGACTATAATTTTTACACACTCGTTACAAATTAAACTTATAACACAGAATTTTGATACAAAAGGCTAGCTACAAATATCATATATATGTTTTATACTTTATATAGATAAGATAATCCATTATTATAATTATCTGTTATTTTTTTTTAATTTTACCTCAAAAGTTGAACGAACCAAATGTAAGACTGCGTAATATTTCAAACAGTTCAGTACTCCACTAACCTTGATTTGTGTACATGCAACATTCGTCGCATAATATTACGATGTACGCGCAATGCACATCCAAGTAACGCAAGCATTTCGCTTCATTATTCTAATCAGAAGAGCATTTTTTATTTTATCAGTAACTAGCGACTCGCCTCGGCTTCGTACGCACATATTATGAAAAGTTATATACGTAACAATTCCTCTTGAGTAGTATTAAAGATTTAATCATAGATAGGGATATAGAGAAAATGTCCTTGTTTTAAACTGAGTATAGGTCGCGTCACGAATCTTTAGCGCTGAACGAAACCTGCGCAGAAGTCAAAAATAAAAGGTATCGAGGTAACGGCGCGGCGCGCGGGGCGCGTGATCGTCGGATGCGCGAGCGTTGATTGGTTGTTCCAGTCGTGTTGTCTTTCTCGCACCAATATGTCAATTACGAGCGCGATTCTACCGATCCGCAGCTATTCTCGTCCCGCGCTAAACATAAATGACGCGACCTATACTTAGTAATAAAAAATAGGAAACTTCTCCCAAAACTGATAAATAGGCATATTAAAAAAAAGGTTTCATTACTATATACTTTAAATACATTTATGTCTGTGCGTAGCAAGTGTATCAAGACACTATACATTGTGGTTTATACTACGTTCTAGTATTTTTTATGAGAAAAAAAAACTAAAATTAAAATTATTTTACGTAAAGTCATTCAAATTAATTCTTAGATTAGACCACTTCACGGATTTCAATAAAATAAAGCATCATTTAACTTGGTATATTTTTAATAATATATTTTTTGAATGAATAGTAAGGGCTCAGTTCTTTTTATTTTTTTTAAATAAATAAAGCAGTAAAGTAGGCGGGTAAAATTTTATACATATCTGTAAAATAGCGGTAAAATAAATCTAATCACACAAAAATAGTCATAGCGCTCCTGCATTTTAGATCGGTAATCGCGAAAACATAAAAGAGGAACACCATTTAGAAACAAACTCAATACAAAGACATTATTGTAAGACTCTGAGTCAGTAATGGTAGTTATGGTATTAAGTTATTCACGCTGAACAATTAAAACAGATTGAGTATATAGTTCGATACAGTGAAACCTATTGGAGTGACCTTGTCTTTGTAATCTTACTTGGATCACAAAGCGAGTATAATCGGTAGATAATATTATTTACTTTAAGAATTCTTTCAAACAGTGTATTGTTTGGCATTTTCCAACACTGTATTTAATGAAGATTTTTCTTACCTCATCCAATAATATGTCTAAATCGGATATTAAGCTATGAGAATAGCTTAATATCATATCATAATAGACTTTGGTATTCGTAGAAACTTGCGTGGGAAAAATTACACAATCATTTTTATTCATATTTCTTTTACGTATTGCAAGAATTTATTAATACACCATTGTTGTATTGCAAAGATGAAAATATTTAAATTATTGTTTACGGTGCCTACTCCTTGTGGCGTTTTAGACCATTCTTGCTGACTATCATTAAGTTTATGGAGAGTTTTTACTCCCAAAAATAAAAATTAGTTTTCTACCCATTTTTGACCTCACCCACGTAATTATAATTCTTTTCCATATTCCTTTTTTACGCGATTTCCATATAGGTACATAAGCGTAAAAAACACGTTGCTGTTGACATAAGCCTTACCAAAATTAAAATATTAACACAACTTCTTTATAAATCTAAACTAAATAATTAATGACATGAATATTTTTCTCATAATTAAAGAAGCTATATTTCTTGATAGTTTTTTTTTATTTGTTTAAAACACTTTATTGTATGTACATAAAAAACGATAACAGCATACAGATAATAAGATAACATATAACACAAAACATTATTGCTACATAGCAATCTCTGCGAGGCAACCTAAGAGCTACGGAAGATGTTAAAAAAATAACATGTCTTCGATTAAATCATTAGGTATTGAATTAAATAATAGTATAGAAACTTTGTAGGATAATTAGTGTATCACTGTAAATGCTACTCCACGTGTATCGTTTCGGTTTTTTATAGAAGAATGTTTATAGTCGGCGTAGGCCGAGTACGATGATTTGATGAAAGGTAAAACTACATGGTTGAAATCTTGAAAATATATCTAATATTAATCTTGTTTTTTAAGGATAAAAAGAATACTCCCTTACTATAAATAACAATTACTTTTTAAATTTATCTTCATAGAATACTTATGATACATTTAATGGTCTATGAGACTATAAGCAAATTATCATAAAGATCTCGCCGAATATATGTAGTTTATTATGTAAATTTAGTGATATTTCTTCTTGCCAAACACAAAAAATAGCTGTTTTAAGATCAGAACTTTAATAATGTTTGTAATTGTCTGAAATGTAAATATTAAATGATCTTCTCGTGTAACAAACCACTAAAGAAATCAGCTAATCTTTAAATCATTACCTACTTTAATAATTTTGTCAATTAAAACCAATTGATGACTATTAGTAAGCATATAGTTTTATAAGTTCATTCTCCATGCGAAGTGTACGTGCTACAGCTATTAACAGACAGACCGCGATATTGTTTGAAGTGCTCATAAAATTATGTAACGTTTACGCAGCGTGTACTAATCAGTGTAGGAACATCACGTTTTTACACTTATTTTATTAATTTGTACCACACTTGTACTTGTGTGGACTAAATTTTTCCACCATAAATATTTACGTTGCTTAAAAAAATGTGTTTAAATTAAGTTAAGTGAAACATATCTTTATTCAACTATGCTCCAAATAACACTTTTGAATCGTCATGGTATTACAAAACTTTTACCACTGGTTCGGAAGGCAATTTCTACAGAGAAGAACCGGCAAGAAACTCTGATGGTTGTTCCTTTATAAAAAAGGAAAGAATTGTTAACGGAATAGATCCCTTCCCCTAGACGAACTAATAATATGACTGTAATATTACCTAGTTTTTGTTATGTATCTGATACAGCATCAAATGCACTCCTAATATGTACTTTTTGTTAAAGGTTAGGCAGGTTTATAGTATAACCCTCGCTCCGACACCAAGGGCTAAGAGTGATAGAGGGTTTTAGTGGGTATTCCTGGCCGTGCGGCGCGACTAGCGTGCCCCACAACACCGCCAATAAAAAGCATTTCCCTTTATAAAACAAGGTATATATTATAAACAAAATATTTACAAATGAATAAGGCCTTTTACTAATCCTTAACGATACTCGATATTGGTAAACGCGTTCGCTCAAGCAAATATTACTCATGTAGAAAACGATGATTTCGTAGTCACTGATATAATTTTATCCAATTACACAGCAAGCATATTTTAGTAATTCGGTGGGCGGTTCCCATCCTTCATCAAATTGGTGTAACCGATACCAATTATTGCAATTATATTTAAATATTACTAACACGCAACACGATTCGTATACAAAATTATAGCTTCAACTTTCGACGACGAATTCGCGTGGATTTAATTCGAAAATATCACCCACTGCATATACCTACCTACAGGTTATTAATAATTTTCTTCTATACGTATTTTTATTTTTGTTATTATATAGTCGTAAAGCTGTAGCTGTGTATAATTATTCATAATATTATAAGCATTTAGGCGTAAGAGAGTTGTTTCCATTATAATATTAATAACATCTTACATCTATTAATTTAATCGTTTTATGATAACTCAATATAATATTATAACAGAAATTCCTTCCAGTGTACCCTGTTCTTTATAAACGGAATTAAATTTTAGGAAAGATTAGGTAAAAAACCACGAAATTTAAATGCGCTTTCAATACTCTAGCTTGTTTAAATTTTAAGACAATATCAATTTATAATACACTAGCTAACCCGTGCCCACTTTGTTGGGCATAGGTAATATTAACAATCTTTTTTTTTTATACAATAATAATCATAATGTGGCTTGCTATTGTTATTCTATTATTTCACATAAGTTTTAAAATCGGTTCAGTAGATCCCGAGATTAACCCCTTACAATTTAACAAACACACAAACTTTACTTCTTTATATATATTAGTATAGATTATATGTTAGGTTTGCAATCAAAGAACTACATACATATATCTCATATTTATATTTCATCTTGATATTTTTTGATCTGTAAAAGGTGTTTATCCAAGAGTAATATTAAGCGGCATAAATAAAAGCATTCACGAAATAAAACACAACAGAATATGATATAATCGAATAGTTTTCCTCAACCGATTCTACGTAATTAACAAGATTACAGCAATGCACCGCACCTACTGCAAAGGTCAATTCATTTAGATCTGATTGATAATCCTACTTTTACTCTGTGCTTATTTTTTTACTTCATATAATTCGATTTAAAAATATGTATATCTTATAGGAACAATAGGAAATGTATGTATATGTATAGTTATATATAAAACTACCCGAGCCCCGCCTTTATTTTACCTTTTATATTTTTAACAGTGGGAAATGCTCTATAGTATCTTCCTAAGTATCCTCCCGAGGAAAAGGATATTATTTCGGACTCGCACAAAATGGTGGCACTACAGACTAAATCCCTTGGGTGTACCTCCGCACGCACACACAGACAGACTCGCGAAGACGCCGTCCTCAGTTGTCCAAGAGACTTGCGCTTGCGCACTAGATACTTTTTTTACAATCCCGGGGGAGAAAGTACTTTAAGACTCTAACCGACTAAAACCCCTCGGTCTACTGTCCCGCGTTTCGACAAATTCACGGGTGCTTTTGCAGACTCTTCAGCATCTCCGTCAGCAAGACAGATATTTTAGTCTTTAGTACTCATACATCTAACTTCTACGTATATCACAACAATTTTTCAAATCTGACCCATAGTTACAGAGGCTACCTCGATCAAATAAACAATTTGATCAGCTTCATACATGTAGAGCTACACATTGCTGATATAAATCAAGGTTTCACCAAAACAGTTCGAAATTTAACGTAAACCTCGTACTTTTCTATGAAATCTGAATACATAATAACTTTATAGTTAAGAAAAGAAGTACGATAATATCTGTGAGAATTGACGGCTTTCACTCAAAACTTTAGAAGATTTTTCACTATTGTTTAACACGATAGATTAGATGAGTAGGTTAGACGCTGGTTTACAGAATTGAAGCTTAAATGGTAATGATACTTTTGT
>DWAJ01000238.1:0-39848 GCA_018238005.1 Eurema mandarina
TAAATTTAAGCACGGCCTTAAGACTCGTAATTTTAACAGAATTGTATGGCCAACTGTCGAGTTGGACCGATTTAAGTTGTACTTAATTTTAAGTTGCGTTTCAGGATTCCGGCATTAGTGTCATTCTTTGAAAGATTTAAGCATAGCATAGGGATATAGGAACAGAGAAATCGACTTTGAAGTGATGATAACTTTTCACGAAAAAAATTAGTAAATAAATCTGTGATAGTGATGGCCTATGAAAAACCCTTAAGTGGTGAATTAAATCTATTACTATAATATAAAGCTGAAGAGTTTGTTTGTTTATTTGAAAGCGCTAATCTCAGGAACTACTGGTTCGAATTGAAAAATTCTTTTTTTATTGAATAGACAATTTATCGAGGAAGGCTTTAGGCTACATAACATCACGCTGCGACTAATAAGAGCGAAGAAATAATGGAAAAACAAATCAACGGGGACGAAGTCGCGAGCAACAGCTGGTATAATAATGAAATAACAATGTGTTTGTATGTCAGGTGGTGTTGGAGGCGGGGCCAGAACACGTGGCGGCTCAGCGCGACCGGCCGCGCGAGCTACACGCGTGCGCCGCGCGGGCTACCATCACCAACGTCAGGGAGCCGGCGAGAGCCAGTTAGTGCACGCATAGATTTATTGCGAAAAACCAATAAAAAATCTCGGTTTTTAAGTTAAATAGAAAACACGTAGGATGTCTGATAACTGATTAACTTCAAAAGCAAAACGTATTTTTTTTATTCAAAAAGACTGAATAGGGCAACACGTTTGAATCGTTATGTTATACGTCAAAGTTGCCACATTAACGTTAATAAAAACTTTTATTTTAAATTATGGTTTGACGATAAAAGAGTTGCCAGATAAAGCTTTGTTTTTTAAAAATAACCTGACATTAATTTGACGTCATAAAATATAAATATGTTGAATGACGTCATTTCTATCCGAAGATAAATAAATTAATGAAAGACATTATGTATAGATACTCCAGGCACGAGAGCGGATCTAGCTTCAATAATAGCGTCGCTGCGTCGCCTCGCCCCACGGGGACAGTTCCCCAGCTCATCGGACGATATTGACCCCATACACGAGCAGTTCGTTCTGCATGCTGATAGTAAGTACCTATTTATCTACAGATAAATTTTAATTCTAGTAGAAATTTATAAAAAAGACAATAGGAGACAACGCAAGTCAAGACATATGATGGTAATATGGTACTTTAACTGCACAAAATAGCAGTCATTCAAATATACTTTTTTATGGTTTATGTTTTTTGCGAGCTATTTTTTTGGGTAATGATTTAGAGAAGCGTTTAAACATTAATAATAAAAAAAAATATTGCCTTCAACAATAAACATAATATTATCAGAAGAAAATTACAGTTAACTAATAAAAACGAGAACAGTTACAGTGAATTTGCGGGGCTTGCACCCTTGCATGGACGGACGGACGGTATTTGCCGAACTGACTGAATGAATGCATTAAAGAATTTGCTTTATTTATTAATAGAATTATCGTAATCAAGTTTTACAATAACATTGATCAGGTCTAGACGACATAGATCGAGGTAGCTCTATAACAGCGGAGCTGCTGTGGCGCGAGAACCGCTCGGTGTGGTGCGCGCGCGTGGAGCCGCTGTGGGCGGACTTCAGTGGCGCCAGAGCTACTAACTACAAGCCCACGCCGCTGCTGGACGCCACGCCCTTCACTGCCTGGGTGAGATGCACGCACACACACAAACACACGCATGTCACATACACACACGCACACACACACGTACATCAACAAAAAAACACACACACATACATACACACATACACACGTAAACTTATGACAATTGTACATCAATCAACACACACATTCGAACATCTTCACATATTTGCACGTTCACGCCCGCACGCGTTACGTACGTACACGCAACTACGCATGCATATATAAATTATATTTCTAAGCGATGATAATTTACGAGCTTTGACACATATAAACAATTATATAGTGACTAGATGACCCGCCGCGACTTCGTTCACGCCGTACCTATTCTACCTATCCTCAGTTTAGATTTTTCATACAAATGTTTTTTCCCGCTAGCGCCCGTTCCCGCCCGTTCCGAATTTCGGGAATTCCCATCTTCCCGTCCCATTCAAATTTCAAGTACCTACGTTTAGCCGTTTAGGCTGTGCGTTGATATGTCAGTCAGTCAGTTTCTCCTTTTATATATTTTGATTATGATTCATAAAATAGAATAATACTTTTCCCACCAAATCTAGTTACAATAATAAGATATGCAAACCGTCAAACAGTCAGGAGAGCTGACATAACGTTAGTCTTGACAGATATTAATAATAAGTAAATAAATAAATAAATAAAGTTTTAGTTTGGAAGTGTACTCATGCTAACAAGTCACATAGCAATGAATATTCAAATGTACATAAACGCACACAAACCAACATAAACACACCACTAATATGCTATATATGCTTTACATCGTTTTCTCTTTTCCTAATGCAATGTCAATGTCCCTTCAGATATATCTAGAAAACAACGGCAGTAAAATCTGGGTGATAGGCCGAACCAGCGGGTTGGCCGGTCTGCAGATCAACCACTACCAGCTGCTGTTCCTGCTGCGGCAGTTGGAGAAGATCTCGGAGCTGGTGGCCTGGCTCTCGCACCAGGCTAGCAGGATGCCCGAGGAGCCTGGGTGAGGATGACCTCATGTGCTATAGTTCTATAGTTTCTAATCCAAATGCCATTGTATTTATTTCTATTGTAGCAGGTTCTCCCAATTCAGAAGAAATAGTACCAAGCTATGATTTTTTGATCTTGGTTGAAGTGAATGATTGAGTTTTATACTTATATTTTGACTTTAAAATAACATATACTACACGTTTGTATGCTCAACAAGTCTTTTATACACTCATATGATTGCCACTTTAGTTATATATACATCTTAAACTGTCTTAATCATTTTATCTTTTGGCTTTGACATAGTCCGCTGTGTTAAAACAAACATTTAAATTTTATAACTTTTATTTCAATCGTGCAAAATCTACTCAATGGCTTTGGCTGTCATTTCGGATGTATGTAGCTTAAACTATTAAAACATAAGATGATTTTCCTCTCGGTATTGACCCGGGAAGTGAAATGCGCGAGTAAAACCGCGAGGCCCAGCTAGTATATAGTATATTGGCGTCAAATTTCCTAAATGAAATTATATTGTTTCAGAACCATACTAGCGGGCATAGTAGTTCCAGCGGTGGAGATGACGGTGGTCCTCCCCACCAGCTGTCCAGGGCAGGAGTCCTCGCGAGACCTGGACAGTGTGCCTCTCGACTCGTCCAGTCTGCAGGACTTGAAAATGGGTAGGTATGATGAAGTGTTTGTTCTAAGTGATTGACTTTATTGTAATGGGTTAGTTAATGGAAGAAATAATAATACATACATAAAATGTATATATTTATTAAGGTATATTATAGGGGGTTATGTAGAGTTATGTCTGGATTTACTGAACAGATAGTCTTTAGCTAATAAAAATTGACATTATTATGAAGTGCTGACTATTAATTTGGAAAGAATCGTTAAAAATACATACATTGAATAAAGACAGATTGCAAAGTAAGGACGCTTCAAGGCATTTGTATTCATAAATCTCAATTAAAGCAAGTGAAACACAAAAGATTTTTGCTTCTCTGTCTGACTCTCTCTTTCTCTGTTATAAAATTTTATTACAATGTCTATACTAATTAATCGATAGAATTTCGTTCCAACCGGGTGTCCGTAGATATCTCAAGTTTTTTTTAAACCCAACGGGTCTCTAATAACAGTAAGTCTAGTGGATTATCCAGTAACAAAAGCAGGCACCTCGCTAGGCTCGGAGTCGACGATGGCGCCGTCGATGCTAGAGCGCGACGCCGCGCTGCCGCCCGCCGAGCTGGCAACACCGCACGTGGACGTGTGCGCGGTGTTGCCGCACGCGGTGGAGGTGTGCGCGCCGCTCTCTGTTAATGACAGGCCACCTAGCCCGGGGCTTAGCTTCAGTGGTAAGCTATACTTACGTTATCTCTTGGTATTATAAATTTTATTATTATTGTTTTTAATATCTCTTTATTTGACAAATTAGTATTATAGTTAAATTCTAAAGTGGTAAAACATTAACATGTAACAGCTGTATAATATGTGAATGTTGTATATATAGTGCGCGTCACGAATCTTTAGCGCTAAACGAAACCTGCGCAGAAGTCAAAATAAGGTATCGAGGTAACGGCGCGGCGCGCGGGGCGCGTGATCGTCGGGTGCGCGAGCGTTGATTGGTTGTCCCAGTCGTGTTGTCATTCTCGCACCAATACGTCAATTACGAGCGCGATGCTACCGATGCGCAGCTATTCTCGTCCAGCGCTAAACATAAATGATGTGTACTATAGGTACCTATGCATTTAAAGTATCCTATCTTTTAAGTTGGATCAAACTGCACACGGTGTGCAAATTTAATTTAATTCGGTCAGTAGTTTAGGAGTCAATCGCGGACAAACAACCCGACACGTAATTTATATATATTAAGATAATTTTTCTTAAAATAAATTTTTAATCAGAACCAAAATTAAAAAAAATTGCTGTCCCTGGTTTTGTATTTTACAATGCAAAATTAGTGGATGTCTATTACAATTATGAAAATATAAAGGATTATTATATGTATGTATTTATCTAAACTCGCCAGCTAAGGTCGTCTGACCTACTCTTACCGATATAATTAATTGGGGTCGCGAGGTATCGCCGAACAGACCTAATAAAAAAAACATATAAATATCAATGACTTCATTCGTAACAAAGATTTTATTTGTTTACGTTTCGAAGTGTTTGAAAATGCCGATCTGATATTGATGAAGTTTAGTTATATTAGGGGCCAGCCGTAAAGTACGTCACACGAATTTTAGGACTTTTGGACCCCTCCCCCGTCCTTGTCACAGGTTGTCACATTTTTATAATCCCCCCTCCTGATTTATGTATGTATTTAAAAATAAATTAAATTATCACATTCACAACTTTGCGTTTTAGGCTTTTTAATTTTAACATGTGACGTCACAAAAGTATTGATCCCCATGCCCACGATGTCACACTTCGGTGATACCCTCCCTCCCCATTAACGTGTGACGTACTTTATGGATGGATGGCCCCTTCATGTAAATAGAAAATATCTAGTCATAAAGGAAATATTATAAGGATTTTTTATTATTTTTCTTACCAAAGAAGTTTTGACGTGGTGAATCGTATTATAGAATCGTTTATTCTGATACTATTTGGTAGCATAATTTGGTAAAAATGTTTGTTTTTATTAAAAATTAATTATTTGTTTGATAACAGATAATCGCAAACTAAAGGTCGTTTTGGTTCGACAGTTGCAGTTGCTACCGTTTACGTACAGTCGAATACAGAAGTATATAAAAACATTCAACATAACCAAATGCAATTTTTTTTTCGGACTTAACAGTAGCTTCCGTTATTTTTGGAAATAACTTAATAATATCAATATTTTGGACCTCTTTTCGAGACTAATTTTCGAACTGCCAATTTACTTTTGCAGTTGACTGTACGTATGTCTGTAATTACTTATTCCGCAAACGGATGTCAATGTGAATGACAGATGTTTAAAAAAAGTGTATTGTCTGTTATTTTTGGATGACTGGTTCACCTTCATTGCAGACCTACGCTTAGGTATGCTCATCTTATTAAAGGAAAAGCCAGCCAAGCGTGAGTTTGGTTCTCGCGTTGTGGGTTCTGTATATTCGATTTTTTTTAAGTATTACATGATTTTCTTTTATAAATACGTATAGCAATACAAAGCAACACCCAGACCCCAGAAAAATACAAATATAAATAAGAAATATATTTTCCGGCGTCGGGATCGAATACACGACCCTTCGCCAACCAATGCGCCAAGCGGTCGTTAATATACAGACGTAATTAACGAATATAATCCATAATCCATACTATATTATAAATGCGAATGTAACTCTGTGTGTCTTTCCATCACGCTAAAACTACTGAACTGATTAGAACGAAATTTGGTACACAGATGGTCTAAAGCCTGATATAAAACATCGTCTACTTTTAACTGGGTGACCCCCCTTCCTCCCTTATAACCCTATAAGGGAGGAAGGGGGGTCAAATTTTATATGAAACTCCACGCGGGCGGAGTCGCGGGCAACAGCCTGGTGACCTTTTTCATGTATAAATATTATAATAGTCGAGTTTTTGTTTTATATTTACAATTGTATGCTCTTATTTTTTAAAAAGAGCGACTATCAGAGTTTCTTGCCGGTTCTTCTCTGTAGAAACTGCCTTCCGAACCGGTGGTAAATGTTTTGTATTACCATGACGATTCAAAAGTGTTACTTTATGCAGCCTAATTGAATAAAGATACTTTTGACTTTGACTTTGATATATTTTAATTCAATTAATGTAACATTACAGACGCGATAGCCTCCGGCGAGAGCGTGCGGTTGGCGCCATCGCTGAGGAGCCAGAAGGGCGCGATATGGACCAAGCAGCCGGTCAGCTTCGACTGGTGGGAGGTGGACGTCATGTTCAAGATCACCGGCCGGGGGAGGATAGGCGCTGATGGACTGGTGAGGAGATACACGCGTATAGTAACCGTCAAAAATGTTTAGCGATTGACGAGAATAGCTGCGCATCGGTAGAATCGCACTCGTGGGTGCGAGAAAGACAACACGACTGGGACAACCAATCAACGCTCGCGCACATGACGATCACGCGCCCCGCGCGCCGCACCTTATTTTTTACTTCTGCGCAGGTTTCGTTCACCGCTAAAGGTAATTGACGGTTACTATACACATACACACTTACATAGACAGCTAAAAGTTATAGTATTTCAAATTAATAAGAAAGGTTTATATAAAGAGGAATAATGATCTTGAACTTATTTTGGGTACCTTGGACTGGTGAGGACATACACTACACACTTACATAGACGACAAAAAGTTATAGTATTTCAATTTTATAAGAAAGGTATATTTAAAGAGGAATAATGATCTTAAACTTATTTTGCGTACCTTGAGCACACAAATCGGAATATGATAAATGGACTATCTAACACAAAAGCTATCTCGCCAAACCAGTAATTCCTGAGTTTGCGGTGCGTTCAAACAAACAAACTCTTCAGCTTTTCAAATGCGTATCTATCTATTACATATAATAAAAACGTAACGAGTCCCTGTCTGTACATGGAAGATACATGAGAAAAATATTACAGGAGATCTTTATTAACGCAATAGAACCCAAAACAATGATTTTTTGAATTTTTGTCTGTTTGTTTGTGCACGCTAATCTCAGAAACGGCTTATCAATGATATATTGTGGTAAGCTTAACTTAACATTTAGTCTTTAATTTATGTCAATCGGTTGATAAATAAAAAAGTTATGGCAATTTAAAGAATCACGTTGAACTTGCTGAACGTTTGTTGGCGCGGGTTAGGCATTTTCAAAAATGCTGCCCAAAGTCACTTTTCTACGCGGTCGAAGTCGCGGGGACAAGCTAGTAGGTAAATATTAATGAGAAACCCCAAAAATAAATTCTACTGTTAAAATGATTAAACAAATTTTGTAAAATGTTTTTCATACAAACTTTGAATGTGACATTTGCAACATTCAAAGTTAGTATGGAAAACGCATGCGGTAAGTTTATATGATTCAATTACTCTTGAGTCAGGAGAAGTGTTGTATGAATCCACGTCAGTGCAGCGCATGCAAAATGTGAAAATTCATTATAGAATTCAAACTTGAGTTTGCAGATTTTCCAATGTACCTAGAACACTGGAATTTCTAAAGTCAACAGATCCGCCATTCGAACAGATTCAGGCTATGCGATCTATTTTATTACTTCTTCCCAATGCTGAATCATACTCGTATTGATAGGTACCTAAAGTGAAAACGAACATTTGATATTAATACATCCTAAAAATGAAATTATATTTATATACGAAAGTATGTCAAATATAAATTATTAGATAAATATTACTTGAAAACTTTAATAAATCAACGTTGACAAAGATAGAAACTGTAGTACATCTTTAATAACACGAAGTCCCGAATAATACGAGGAATGAGAATACAAAATATAATACACACATGCGTATATCACTTACTAGAATATTGTTCAACGCAATAAAAGCTCCATATTGTTATTTCCATCGAACTATATTACGATAGTATCTCGTTAGCAGCTTAATATTCGTTTTGAGCGTGGTGCCTGTTTCTTATCCTCGGGACGCGAGAATAAGGAAAACGTCCCATAAAATGATCATTATTTATAATCCTGACAAGCGCGGAGGAGTGCTGTTGTCACTTGAACTCGAGTGTACGTTTATTTCGAAAGTCATATCATATTTATACTTAAAAGTATTACGCTATGAAAGACGTGGAATTATTTAAATTTTATTTACCACTAAGAAGCTTAAAAACCTATAAAGCATAATATTTCATTAACTTATCTCAAAATAAATACGTCATCAATAAACAAAAAGAATGTTGATATTCAATATTAATTACAAGAAAATATTTCACGACATAAAAATAAAATATTTCAGCGAGGCCTTTTCCAAGTATTCAATACTTAGAGAACAATGTTCTTAAAAAGGTATTCTTTCAAAGGGCGCTCTTGCAATGTTTTTGACGACGTAACCAGAAAAATAATTATGAATCTTCGATTTTGTCGAGAGCGTTCTCGTGTAATACAGATGAATACGTATTATGTAGAATTATGGTCGATAAAAGGGACTAATTGACCTTAAAAATTGTCATTATGGACTTAGCACTTGCACTGCAAATGGACGGTGGAAGTCGTATATCAGATCATGAAAAGAAAATAATTGACTAAAAGATTGCCTGCACAGATACACTTGTAGGGTAATAATAAGCTGTAGAGAGTATGTAACAGGTAGCGGTAAGCCTGTATAAACTATCACTTGTAGATATAGTCTTGGCTATTTGGCCAATTCATAACGGTGTCATAATCGTTCATATTAGTAAAAAAAAGTTCTTCTTATCCATCGTAACCTTATTAGCAAACGTTTCATTAAAGTTATCCATTGCATACATGAATATACGTCTAAGTTAGAATAAAATTTATTGAAGTGATAAGGATATTATAAAAAGAGTAGGTATAACATATTATATATTTAGTACCAATACGAGTATAATTCTGTCAGTAAGACCGTCTACGTAAAATAGCGAATATTAATATACAACATGAAACTCTCAGTATAATTTTCCAAACGTTGACTTATCTTACACGATTACAGAATATAGATAGATTGTACCAATATAAACAGGACGGCGCAAAATTAATTCTTTTAGCAGCCCATTAGTTATAACGATGCCGCACCTCCGTAACAAAACACTTTTGCGATACGATGCCATTTTATTATCTACAATGTTAACGTTATCTTAATCGAGCATTTAAAACATTTAAAAAAGATGGTTACTGGTTCAAAGAGTGTTAAAAAATGAATTGTTCCAAGCATTCAGTTACTTTACTTAATCTTATATTAAATTAATAGTCCATATCACTCTTGACCGAGCGGTCGTGGTCATACTTAGGTGGTGGTCAATTTGTTTGATTTCTTGATTTATTACTGCTTTAATTGGTCTGTCCACGTCAACGACTCAATTTTTTTTTACAGTAAATCGGGAAATCGAGGAGGAGAAGGGGTACCTAGTAAGTAACCACCTCCGCCCATGATAATTTGGGGTCTTTTTTTTATATAGGTAATATATAGGCAAACGAACTGGCGCGTCACCTGATGAAAAGTGATCAGCGCCGCCCATGAACACTCGTGATGTCTTTTGAAGGTTCCTATGTCGTACGTGTTCGGGAACGCTGCATGAGGAAGCTGATTCCACACTGTGCTTGACTGCCAGCTGTCAAAGTGGTGAGGTCTCACAAATGTGTTGCCGACGTTCACTAGCCTACACTCAACCTGAACACATGAAATATATTACGTAGGTAAAAATTATTTCAATAAAATTTGTCTTACTGTTAACATACAGATGTATGTTACCAAAACATAGCACTAGGAAAAAATACACACAACATAAAAATACAAAAAAACATCAGTCTAACTTGTACGTCGCTTTGTTTATTGCTTTGATACAATATATTCCATATTGTTGCCATACAGTTATACAAGGTGCGGTAAAAAATGTATCGGAATATCATTAAAATTTGTTTTTATCAAGCTGCGGAATTCCTTTATTACTGTAGAAATTATAGTTCGACACCATTTAAGTGGTTTGCGGAATTCTCTTAATACGGAGGATTTCATTGTCAATTGCCGCCTCGGTAAACGCTTAAGACGACGTTTGAAAACCTTCGCTTTGAGGTAACGCCACAGAAAAGCAGGGTTTTAAATCACGTAAATAAGGACATTTCCAGCAGAATAGTACCGAAATAAAGAGTTGGATGAGATGAAAATCTATTCGAACTAGAGAGCAGTGATTCTGTGTTGTTATATTTTTCAATGTCACCCACCTGAGGGCATCAATTGTGTTGTTGTGGAACTCACAACATCAATCAATGTTGTAAGTTTCACAATATCAATTGATACCCTCAGGTTAGTCATGTTTTTGCAAGCCCGAAGCAAATAAACCTAATAGTATGCGTGTGAAGTTGTGAACTCGACACATATCATTTTTCATGGAGGAAATAGCTTTGAGTGGCGCTGAACCAACTAGGGGCTGTACAGTTTGTATTGCAGTAAAAATTGCAAATCTGAAACGCCATCAAATGACATTGTAACATTGATACAAAAAAAAATATATATATTCTTTATTATATTTCTGCGTATAGTCATTTTTTTTGTCGAAGTTGCCGCACCCTGTATAATATAATGTCAGTTACTTGCCTATATTTTCTCCAAACAAGTCAACGATTTTTCTCCAAAGTATGCCTAATTTACAAGCAAATTGCGTAGTCATTTATTTGTATTTGAATCGTATTTTGTATAATATTATGCACATTGTACACTTTCATAAGTGGTTCCACTTATGTTCTATATAAATATAGTACAATATAAATTTTATTGTGAGTTTTATCAAAAAATCTTCGAAAGAAATGTACCTAATTTTATTATAATAAAAATCACTCAAAAAAATAATTAATAACTTAATACTACATGAAATTGTCGTTTCTCAAATTTATTTAGTTAACATATGTAACGTTTATCTCGTTTTTATCGTCTAAATTTACTTAATATAGAAATTATTATTTCTGTATTAAGTAAATGACGCAATACAGTTTGAATTAATTATAGACATAAGTAGGGACTAACCTTAAACGCCCTTTACTTTCGTGACATAGTTACAAAGTAAACTCACGTTAAGTAGACAACAAATTGTTAAGTTTACACCACGGTTAAGCATTTACGCCTGAGAAAGCCTCGTAAAGTGTATATCAAAGTTGGTTTTACCACGTAGGCTAACTATAAAGTAAAAATAACACTGTATCGTTTTTATTATCGATTTAAACTATTCTATTGTAATTATTATATTAAAAATATTTGAAACAACTTAAGAGATAAACTGGTAGGCTATTTATTAATATTTTGCCCTAAAAATAAAAAAAATATTAGATTCATAATACCTGCACGACAGGCTCCACTTATGCGAAATTCGATATTTCTTTAAATATACTTCTACTCTTCAACTTCAATGCTGTAATCAAAATCAATACGGTAAATAACAAAATATATTTTTACCCAATAAATACTCGTATAGCGATGTCAGTTTGTAGACCGCAGGTACATATTTGAGAGCGTTTGAAATTTCCTGAAACTGCGCGCGCCTTGACATTGATTTATAGAAGCTTTATTTTGCTTATATTAGTTTGTTTTATAGTCTTTTTTGCTTTTCTTATTCGCACAAAAAGAAACGAAGTTTCATTTCGTCGAATCTGAAATCAAAGTTTTATTATCTACCTTAAGTTAGCAAATATCATTCCCACAAAGAACTTGTAGGCCACGATTTGACAAATCTAAAAAGTTTAATAATTAACGATTCTAACAAAAATTTGAAACATATTGTCTTCATCATATGGAAGCATTTGGGTTCGTCCATGCCGCCGCAACTAAACACTTTTAGCGAAATAACTATCATATACAAAATATAAAAAAACAATCCGTATTATCAGATATCATAATCCAATCAAATAAACTTAGCTCTTTAAATTAGTGTACGTTTTATATAACTTTCATTCCTATTTTTACATGCATCTGTAAAAATTTTAATTACTTATTTCCTCTTTCAAAAACCTCTTTTTCTCTAACTTGGACTATCTACTTACTAATAGAATGGTAGATATATAAAAACAAGTGCTTGAAACACTGACGCTCTATGATATTTTTTTTTTCAGTTTATAATAAAATGAAGAGACATCTCAGAGGAAATAATATATCTCAAAGATACCGTAGAGACTAGGATAATTTAGGCGGACACAGCGTGAAATACGATACACATCTTTCATTCTGTCCTCAGAAATAATAAGAAAACTTGTATCCTCCTTTAAAAGTCCCATTTCAAGCACTATTATAATAAATACTATTATTTACATTATAAAATTTAATTGATCTTTTTCAATTTATTATATAATAATTTTTAAAAATTATAATTTTTTTTATCAAAAGACTAGTTCTCTTCGTCAATTATATATCATCCAAATATGTCCTTAGCCCCGGAAATGGACCTTCATAAAGACGGGAAACGCTTCTTGTATTAAAAATCCAGTACGAGTAGGTAATAAGTTTTCCGCCGCTAGAAAACATATACGTATATCCTTAGTTTAAAGTAGCCTGCAGTACTAAGTCTATTTAAAATAGAAGCTGAATAAAATGACAATATAGACACTGTATCAGACGGCTAAACCTTAAAGCTACATGTATGAGTGAACATAGAGCTTTCTATCTACATAGAGTACAATAATATTATTACATTTGAAATGGTAGGGTGGCTTTCGCTTTAATAGTTCTAATGTATATTTCTCGTATAATAAAAGTCATTATAATACAAATTTAATTTAGTGGGTGACCCTACACAGGATATTATAGTCTTGATAAATATTTTAATAATATTATAAATTAATTTGGGAAAATATCATATACGTGCTTATCACACTTAAAATCACTATGATTTAGATATACTCGTAATAATATTACCATGCCAAACATAAATTATAATCGGATGTACACATTTAAAAGCCAATTTCAGTGACAACACTCGCTGTAAAATGACAAATCAATTATTTTCAATGCACTATAATTTGGTCGTAAAAGGATTTATTAAACATTGACTTTAATATGATTATTATCACACACTCTCACACTAATTGTTGATATGTTTATTCGTAACCATTTACATAAAACGAAATCGTAAAATAAAACGCGGGAATAAAAACCATAAAGGATCCATCTATGGGTTAACCCTTTCTAGGAAATGGAAATTTTATCTAAACATTGACTATACTTGCTAGTAATACCAGGAAAAAAAGAACCTTAACACGATAAAGAAAAAATATTGTAGTGTTTACCTACTTCATTGCCTAATTCCTATCTTAAAACAAACACACTCAAGTCAAGATCTATTAAACGTTTGGACTGTATACTTATAATGTTAACAGATGGAAAACGCTTTTGTGATAGTATGTATGAAGAATAAATAAGAGACACTTCAAAAAAAAAGAATGTGGATGCTAAACGAAAAACACACAATGACATGAATCATATATGAATGACTTATATGTATGTACTTATATGTAGCGGGATGCGAATCACTTTCCCAAATTCAGTAACTTGCAAAACATAAATAAAAAAAAATAAAAATACATTTATTGAAAAACATTACACAATTTACATTTGCACAGCTTCCACAGAAGGTTTCCCTGTGTTGTGGAAGACTGGCTCCTTTAACATTGTCTAATAATGTTTAGTTTTTATACATACATATACAAATACATATACAAATAATTAGGTACAAATCTCTTAAACGAGAGAAAGAATGTATGTAACTTTCGTCACTCTCGGAATTTCATTTCATTCAATTCTCAGTGCCTTCGTGCGTGCAAAAGTTAAACATTTCATAATAGGTACTACATAATGTATTTTTTATAAATATAGGTACGAGGGATATGTGGAGATATTCAGGGTAAAACCACATGGCCGGAATTTTTAATTAACATATGCGTTTATTATTCATAGACCTGTTTTATATGAAGTTTCTCAGCCGTAGCCCGTAATTTAAATGTGTATCCGGATTATGGTAAAAGATTTGTCCCGTATTAAATAGTACTTACTCGTACAAACTGTTCTTCCTTTCGGGAACAGTGATTTTATATTTAATTTAATGTTATTAGAGCACTTACAGTGTTTTGCATTATTATATCGAACACATTTTTATTGTGTAAATAAGGCACGATAATGTAACAGAGCTCAACTGATGAAAACCTTTCAAAGCAATAGTATAATATTATACTTAAGTTTGTTTTATATCATACTACATGGCTGTTACGATCCCGTTTTATGATGTTTTAATAGTTTATTAATGATTAAACGAACTTGCCTGAACGTGAAGTTCTATCATAGTTATACGAAGTGTTTCGTCCGAAGAGAATCTAACAATGTAAAAACAATTAAGATTAGTCTAGTAGTTTACAGTAATAAGCGAATTAGAACAAATCTGACTTCGTATTATATCCGTAATTCTTTAGAAAATATAAAATAACGTGCTCTAAAAAACTAGAACATATCTTTAAAACGATTTTAAACGTGATTTATTATACTGTATTTATAATCTAAACGAATGTATAATTAATGTATACTTCATAAACACGAGCTAATACAGTGTGGCAGGGTGGCGTATTTACGTCAGAGATAAAATATTGTATAAGAAATCACGATTTCCGAGAACATAATAATGTGTAACTGTGGATAGAATAAATCAATGAAGATGTTTCTTAGAACATTTTATCAATAGGAGTATGGAACTCGCACTCATTGGAATATAACTGTAATAAGGCCAATTCAAATATCAAATATCAATAGGATATATTTTGTGTCGGGTCCTTATGAAAGTGGAAGGAATCACCGGCGTCGCTGAAAATCCTTACGGTAGTATGATGCTTATGTTCGAGTTCGATCAATGGCTAAAAAAGAAGAAAAATGTAAAATAAAAAAAAAACAATAACTATCTATATTTGCACACACTTGTCTATTTATGAAATCATAATATATTACAATTATTACTCTGGGATATCAAATAAAACATTTTCTGTATTAATTTTTAATAAAAATACACATTAGATAAAGATGGATATTAATTTCAGAACGGTAGAGATTACGTTCCTTGGTAAATGAAATAAATATATAAAATCTTTATACATTTCACAAAATCGTTAGCTTGATTTTCAATCAGTTGATTTACAATCTTGTGCATGACGTATAAAATATTAACTTTTGTAAATTGTGAGATAAACATTACAATGGTTGTTAAAAATATAAAACAGACTTTGGTCGGATTTTGAGCTTTCATAGAAAAGACCAATCCCTTAGAGATATAACAAAATAATGACCTGTGGGCTAATACCCCAATTCTGTCTATAAAAATTATGTTTATATAACTATATGTTCATAATTTTTGTAGAGAGAAACTCGTATATACGAGAGCAAGAGTAAAGTTAAAGGTCATTTAAAAATGATAACCGATAACTGAACTCGAACTATTATTCAGAATATTTTGACATCTCATTTATTAAAATCGGATCAGCAGCATTGGCGATACAATGAATCATACACAACATAAGTAAATACATCCATTATTACATATATATTATATACATACGCGAACTGCATAAAATTTCTTCGTAATTAGTTAAAGAAAGTAATCAAAATCTATGCATTAACGTCATATTTATAGTTAATATACAGATACAACCTAAAATTGTACATTATATTTTTATCTTTAATAATATCGCGGTGATTTACATATAATTGTTAATCAGAAAATGTCTAGACACTAAGGAAATATGGAATATTCCTTTGCAACAGTTAACTTTAATTAATTTTCACGCCACACGATAAGAAAATATTACAATTAGTATTCACTTCTTGACTTGCTTTCCGTACCAGATATCAGTTGTTAGAAATATTTGTTAGGTACTAAATTATTTACATTTACAACTTGAGATATAAGGGGAAGCTCTTGAGCATTTTAAACAAATTTCTTGTTAACAAAGTAACGGTAAATAGATTAGAATTAATAGAATATGTGATAATTATCGCGTGCCTCGAAAGCATCGAGATCAGTTCAGTGTGTATCGGGCGGCGTGAAAGGGCGGGCGAGATTTGCCCGCGCAGAATAGTCGGGTCATAAAATCTAAAAGTGGATAAAGCTCAGTGGATGTGACGGCACAATGTAGTTGAATAGTATGCACGTGAGTTAATACATTGTTTTGTTGGAACTCTTTGAATTCGTCGATTTAAGCGTTATGTCCCGTTTTTGTGAAGTTCTTTATTTTGTAACTTTTTAAATGGAACGATTTTATTATGTGCCAGCATTGTTTTCGATTCTAAGGAGGTACATTTTAAAAAGTTTTCATACTGTATATAACAATCCTATTTTTTTTGGTTACACGTAATATATGTCGTGACTTTATGTTTCTTGATGTCGTTGGGATTATTTCCTTCAGTTAATTATAAACTAACACTGGTTGGTAATAAGTAAATAGTAAAGACAATAATAATTACACACAATTCAAAAATATCACTGTAATTCCAATTCTATTTATGAAGACTACTCAAAGACTACAAAAACAGTTTTTTTTTACTATTGTTAAAACGAATGACGTCTGAATTTGTGTGGGATTTAATATTAAAATGCCACACAAATTCACCTCGTAAATATTGAAAAGAAGAGGCAAGAAATTAAATTCTATTATTAAAGATATCGTCATGTTATTACGTATATATTGCATAGACACTTTTATTAATGAAGTGATGAAGTAACAGATTATATATTTACCTACCGGAAACTAGCAACTGAATGTTTATTGATTAAATTAATTCTATATTTATTTGTAGATCTGTGAACGCATATAAATAGTAATCGACGTGTAGCGGAAGTCCTAAGGTATTTTCTTGACAACAAATTGGATGTGTCAAAATACTTATAGAGTGAATAAAAATCTATGAAATCTGAATTATTGTATAATTTCATACTATTTATATAATATCCAGGATAGTCGAGGGTTATAGGAACAAATTCTTTTATATGAAAATATTATTTGACGCCATATTAATAAAAATGAAACAGAATTAAAATATACGTATGAGAATCGATGACAAATACGAACTTGACTAATCGTGCATAACGGCAGTCTGCATAATCTTTTTCTCATAGTGGAAAAATCCTCATTGGATACTCATGAGTCTCGGGAAAAGGATAGTTACTAGTTTACTGTTAAGATGACTTAAATATTTAAATCGACTTCACAAAGAAGGCAGCAAAGAAGAATGTTTCTCAATTCGACTGTATATACGCTGTTTTGTAGTTGACTGTACAATGTACATATTACAAACCCAGAAAGTTTGTTTGGAACAGACTATGTTACAAAATCTGAATTTATTATACAAAAATTATGTTTTAATAACGAACTCGTAGGTCCCTATTATTGTGCTATATCGTGAATCACGCTATGGATATTTTTTCAAGATTATTTATATAGACAAATTGTCGAAAATCCCGAGAGCTTTTCCAATGACATTAAGCTCTAAAGAGACTTAACGGATTTGCAAGTGCGTTTCTGGCTTTTACAAAGCGAGGATTTATTACAATAATGGAATTACAAGCATGGCATAACTATACACAATTAAGAGCTGCACATATTAGTATAAGTAGTTTAAAGCAATTTTAGCTGTAAATATCTATTGTGTAAGTTTTTCAGTGTAACTGTAAAACTGTATAAATAAATAAATAAATAAGTAGGAAGCAAGAATTTGTGCCTCCAGCACCGCAGTAAGACGGCGCGATTCGTAATAACATATCTGACGAGATGCTGACGGTTTCCTGTTTGGGGGTGGCAACACTCCGGGCAACTTAGCTAATAATAGCCTGTGGGGGTTACTATGGCAACTCCGAATATTAAATTCATTCTAATACTAATAAAAGACAACTTAGTTCAAAATTAAACAACCACAGCACTAGCTGCTACAGCAGCCCAAACATATTAAACTCTTCTGGGAATAATGTCCGCATATTCTATATAAGAATTATAAAATTAATTTTACCAAAAAAGCGCGTTTATCAAAAGATATAGATAGTAACTCAAACCATATAAAAAAAGGGGACCAGGTATCACAAATAATACCTTATATTTTACTAGATGACTCGACGCGACTTCGTTCACGCTGTACTTATCCTACCATCCTCAGTTCAGATTTATTTTTTTCCCGCTAACTCCCGTTCCCGTGGGAATTTTGCAATATCCTGTTGCAACTAAGCTTTAAGTTTACTAAGGTACCTGCATGCCAAATTTCAAACGTCTAACTTAAACGGGTTAGGTTTTTTATACAAAAGGATTTTACCGCTAATTCCCGTTCCCGTGGGAATTTCGGGAATTCCTTTCTTGGTGCACCTCTACGGCACCTAAGGTGCATCGCTTCCAAATTTCAAGTGCCTACGTTTGGCCGTTTATATGCCAGCCGGCTGTGCGTTGATATGTCAGTCAGTCAGTCAGTTTCTCCATTTATATATTGAGATAAGTACATTGTATCGAAATTCCTAAACGTATTTATTTCATACTTAGCTGTGAAGCTTCTGTTTAATACAAAGTTTAATTCAACAATTTCTAAACAGATACATAATATTATAACTTGCTCCCTAAGCTTAACCGTCATAAGGGTAACGAGCGACCCGAATACACATTATGGTATACTAAACAAGTATATGAGGTGTTAAGATAAATATTTAAAGTGCCTACAGTTCGTAAAGAAATGTAAGCAATTATAAAATTTCATTCTTAATTATTTTAATAAAAATACAACAGCAATAAGTCTTCCTACTATTTTATGTGTAGCTACAAATATATTCAGATTAAATGGGAATAAATTAAACGAAAATTATATTGACATAAAAGATATAAGTTGTTTGTATGAAATTATATCGTCTTTACTTTCTCAAATTAGCATCTGTTGCGACATAAACACGATTAATTAACTGCTCCTAAACATTAATTAATGTACTTGTTTAAATACTTCAAATGTTTTTTCAAGTTACTGGGAGCTAAAATTATTATAAGCAATCATGAAAAAAACCTACAATAACAGCTAAGTAAAGCCAATTAGTTAATTCTTACGCTCTTATAAACTTGAAACTAACTTTTTGTTTAAAATTTTCTAGTACTAACAGTTTTTTCTTTAAAAACCGTTTGTGCTAGAAAAGTATGGTAATAATAGTTCTTTTAAAGAAAAACTTAAACCTTTTAAACTGAAGGGGTTTTAAAGGTCGTATATACTTTATAATGTACATATTAAAAATAGATTTCCTGTAAATTGCTAAACTTAGCTCTATCGAGAAATCAGTTTGCGGGTACTTAAACATAGATGCGCGCAAATAGAAACGTTCGAGAAATACGATTATCAAACAAGGTAACGTCAAACGCAGGTGAATTTATTAGTGGCATCATAGCACATAAAAAGAGGCTTTTGTTTTACGACAAGTATTTTGTGTACTAGCCCCGAAAATTGGTAATAAATGCTGTTTATTTTTGTAAATATATACGAGCCATTAACTTTGATGTTTAACGCGGTTATTTGAATTTAGGTATTATATACTGGTCCTATACAAACAGAGTGGTATCTTTACCTTTGTCTATATTCTCTAAACTATTACATAAAGAGGAAATATTTGATTGCTTGTTTGAATTGGCTCCAAAAGTACTCTCTGTGGTCTCCCATCACATTAAAGAACGTATTAAAATAAAGTTTTTCGATCGACAACATATTCGAGGTATTTTTAACACACGACGCAAAAACGACGGGGTGTTATAAGTTTGACGTGTGTTTGTTTGTGTGTGTGTGTCTGTCTGAGGCAACGTAGCTCCCAAACGGATGATCCGATTTTAATGCGGTTTTTTTGTTTGAAAGGTATATCCGTCGAGAGTGTTCTTAGCTATGTTTGGTGGAAATCGGTTCAGGTCTTCAAGGTCGTTTGTTAGGTGTGATAAGAATGTTACCCGCACAGTTTGCTTACGTTT
Organism: Eurema mandarina; assembly: GCA_018238005.1. Classification (NCBI taxonomy): domain Eukaryota; kingdom Metazoa; phylum Arthropoda; class Insecta; order Lepidoptera; family Pieridae; genus Eurema; species Eurema mandarina. The sequence continues at coordinate 20,315 of DWAJ01000238.1, forward strand.
TGTCGGGGCTTTATGTATTTCTAATACTGACTTGTATGTTACATAATATCAAATCAAGAATAATCAAATCTGAAAGGATTTAGTCCTTCTAGTAGGTAATTATTTATATATCTGCCTCGTTGAACTTATGTCAGCACGTTCGACTCTGGATGTTGTTTTGAAAAAATCAATTAGGTAATGTTTTTTTATTGACTGTTGGAACAGATTAATAAGTCCAACGTAAGGCTCCCGGCATTTCCTTTCATTACGCTATATGACTCGTTGTTTTCAGAAACAGGTTTTTTAAAACAACATCTACAGGGAATTCTCGTCTATATATGACTAATCATTAGCTACAAAGTTTCCTTTAAAGGTTTTTCATTTAATTATTTAGAGTTTATCTCGGTTAACACAAGACATTTGATGATTTCGTTACCTAATATTTGTACTCAACAACAAAGCATTGAGACTACATCTGTTCTCTTTATAGGCGTAACACTCATCACTTATAATGTCATATCTATAAACTTAGAATATTTCTACGTACTCAAAATACTCGTAACGATTGCTGGATTGCTGGTCTTTGATATCGATGTATTTGGAAATGATATAGTGTCTAACCTAATATAATGAATACATATAAACTAAGTCGGAATAGTTTCATTACTTAGAAGTAAACGGCTCTTTTTATTTTTTAATTTTGATTCTTACGTTATTTGATTCATGTTTGAAAATGAAAATAAATATATGTCGTGGAAAACGATATCGCTAAAATATTAAGATGCTGATTTGATTATTGTAGTACTGAGGGTAGTAGACCCAAACGTCAGTTGTTATTGTAATGGCGGCACGTGGACAGAGTCGTATTTAAGAGAGTGGGTTTTCGGTATCGGGGACGACACACCTTCGAAAGAAATCTGTCAGTTTACCTCTGAACTGATCTGATTTAATTGCAACTGTAATTATTGTAAACAAGTGAAGTGAAGTTATAATCAACATTTACATTATTATTCTACGCATCTGCGGAAAAAACCCTGTACCGCCTAATCAAGATGGTGACGGCACTATCGCTCAGCCATCGCTGACGCCGTCATATTAAACTTTTAATACATCTACACTAATTTCATAAAAGCAAAAGTTTGTGAATGCACGTCTAAGCGGCTGGAGTGATTTTAATAAAATTTGGTATGTAGTTAGCTAACACCCTGGATTGACACATAAGGCTACGTTTAACTGCGGGAAAATACGCAATTTATTTTCACTAATGAACTGCGGGTAACGCCGCGGGGACAGCTAGTGTTACATGTAATTAATATATTTAAATAACATGAGCGATTTTAACAGGGGCGAAATTGCCATAGTAGTTCAAATGAATTCATTATTATACAAAAACGCAATCGGCTAATTAAGCAAATTAAATGATTTTACTCGTACTTCGGTAATTTACAGTTCTTTGTTTCTTGATGGTATTTCATACATATTAAGTTTTTATTACAATGCCAAAATATATAGTTTAATAAGTTATCTGACTTTCTATTGGGTATTCAATATGTCTATATAAATATAAATCAAAAACAATGGGGCCGAAGATGTGTTGTATTTGATTTAGTTTAGTCTGTATAACACTGAGTTAACAAACAAAGTTTTGAATCGAAACAGTTCATATTATTGTGTTTTGAATTGTTGGATCGGAAAACTAAGGAATAATACGGTTTCTAAGATTCTACAAGAGACAAAGGATTCCGAAAACACTTCATTTAGAAATTCATTTGTACCTTTGTACGAGCGAAGAAGTGAATAAAATATTAACACGGAGAGGAACGTTGGAGACAACATTTATCGCAACATATATGGAGCCACAAAAATTAGATTTTTATTCACGTCTACAACTGAGGTTGAGGTCTTAACGATGTTATTCTAAAAATATTATCAATGCAACTAATCGCGTTACAAAAAACGATACAAAGAAACAATTAAATTAAGCTAACATTTATGAGTCACCTTCAACATGTACTTAAGTATTAATAAGCAAACCTTCTATCATAAATACGAAAGTAATTCGTACGTCTATAAGTCTGTCAATTTTAATCATAATATACTCTTCAGTAATTAAATTGTCTGTTACAAATAGTATATCGTAGCATAGTGAATATACTATTTCCCTATGTAAAAAGGGTTTAATAAATTAATAAAAAGTAGACATACGAGTATTGCGTGGTTCAAACCATATATGGCTTAGCTAGTATAACAATTTAGTCTGAAGCTCCAACTGCATTGGCACTTAGTGCTAATATAGTTTTAATAACTGCGGTAACATTTTCAAACAAGTAATTTACTGACCGTACGTGTTTTTCGCGGGATAAGTTTCCAGCTACAATATTTGCTGACCTCAGTTTTTATTTTTTCATTAATATGTATGTATCAGCAAACAGTATTTGATTTTATGTTTTTTAACGTTGTCCAACGAATGCATATATCTACATAATTATAATCATTTCATGTAAACTTACAGATTAGTCCTACAAAACATACTCTTACAGTACTATGGAATAATTATTGTATGATGATGATAGTAAAACGCAAATATTAAGCAATGTAGATGACGATTTCGTTCTTGCAGCACCATGCCAAGCCAGATTAGCTGTGATTGATTAGAGGAAAATGTGCGCTTACGTTTTGGTAATGAAAGGACCTTCGTGCAATAATTCCTGATATTTATACGCCTTATTCGAAATTGATTTATTGAAAACTAAGTACATTATTTGTCTAGTTGAGTTAAATATATTTTTATAGAGAATATGCAAAAAATCTTCTGTATAGAAAGGCATACAGAGTTACTATGTTATTTCGTCAAGAATATTATTAATCGTTGCGGGTTTTTGAGGATTTCTTTGATAACATAAAATTGACGTAACTTTTGTCTTTAAAATACATCTTATTACGATAAGAAACTCTGTTTACTTACACCATTATTTTATGTTAAAAAGGCTTTACAACAAAACATGGGGCATATAAAATTTATCCTCCGTTTAAAAAATGTGTTGCCCTCTCTTTGCAATAAATTTGCCGCAATGGTAACATTTTATAAAAGCATAAATCAAATGTTATTAGAAAATCTGTTTATAAACGTTTCTGAATAATTCATATGGTTGTATAAAGTGAGGATTTATCACTCATGTTATTTGCGACATGAAAAATTATAACTTCCGACGAAGTGAACGTACCAACGACTTCTGATCCCTGAACTAGATTTAACATATTATGTCATAACATCGTTATTTATTTCTTGACTAGAAGTTTCAATACTAAATAGATTCAATGCCATATATTATTATTTACCTATAATAAACTAATAAATCTTGGCGGTAATTGGTAGATTTCGTATGTCTGTGCCATTTATTAAAGAGGCTTCTTGAATTCCATATAAGTAGTATTTAGTACTAGTTTAGTCTAGAGAGAACGGAAACAAATTGACAATTTACCACCAAAAAGCGCATAGATTGACATTAAGTTAGACAATACGACAAAAATGTTGTTATTTAAGGTCTTGATACAATATCTATAGTGTATATATATAGTTTAATTAAACTTGACTTTCTTTTCTGTGTCGTCTTTTTCTTTTTGTGTTTGACTACGTTTATAGAAAACACTATAAAAACTTGTTTATATTTAGCTATTTAGCATAACGCTTATAGTTGATTACGAATTCGCAGGGAAATCCGCGGGGCGCGGCACGTTTACTATTAACGAGAGACAAGTTCTATTATTTGATATGCATTACAAAAAATTATAAGAACATTTAAAGATGCAAAAATAGGTTTATAAATTCAGATTTTTTAATACTTTACATTTCAAAATAAAGCTCTATTTAAGCCCCAATTACTTCGTCGTAGTCAAAACATCATTAACAAGTAGGTACAATTATTATTTTATAACAAAGAGCTCGTATTTTGCTTTAATGTTTTCGTAAGTTTTCAATCACTATTTTGGTATAAATTATTATTGGATAGTTAGTGAAGGTTAAAACAATGTTACAGTCGAATTTACTTAATTTTTCGAATTATCCCACTGAATTATATCCTTGTAATTTTAACCATTATTTTCAAAGTACCAAATTTATTTTAGCTACTTATAACAAGTTGTAAATAAGTAGACATTTATCATATCAATCAAATTACAAAGCCTGGTCCATATAAATCACGGTCACTAGTAAATATTTTCATAGAAAAACATAAGATTATCATAATAATATTACTTTGCAGCACCGCAGTGGATCTCACGACGGAGAAGATTTTCACGCTCAAACATATTATTCTTAATGCCGAAGGATGCTATGAATACTTATTGAGACCCAGGAAAAATGGCTTTCGAGGAAAATAGCACATCGAATATCACCCAGGCGCTGACGAATTTGTTTGAGGAAATGTTATTCGCTACGGAGACCACAAGTGGGAATAAGAGTATAAATATGTCGCAGTTTCTGTCTGTGCTGAGAGATCGTTCGACAAAGACCAATCATGATTCTATAGATTTCGGCACTTTAGTGAAGCTGGTTGACGGATGGCGGTCGAAGCTCAACCTGACGAAGGCCGTTGAACCGGCGTGCAATTATTGTGATGGAAATCTGCGCGATGTCATCTTAGCGTACAATAGCATTCACGGATATATCAGCCTTATAGTAAGTAACCAATATCATTCACTTCTTTATAAAATGTTATTGTTTGTCATCATGAAAATACAATAACTAATAATACGAGAAATTGATTCGTAAATTTAAAAAGTCAATGTAGGTAATATCGTAATTTTCGTTAAAAATGTTAATGTATTATCGTATTGCTTTTTTATTAATTGATCGAGATAACTTTATTAATATAGTAATACAGCTTACAATTATTTTTTTATTAAATCTTTAAATTACTTCTAATGGAACAAGTTTTATTGCTCCAGTAACGAAAGTCTTTAGGTACGATCTATGGACGTGCTTTTATAGCAGAGCTGTGTAAAGCTCTGATATTAAAAGTACAAAAGAGATTTTATATAACTATTGGAACAAATTAGTCATTAATATATTATTTGTCATTGATAATACTTAGTGTATTTTAACATATAGAAATCCTATCGTACTAATATGATAATAATAATAATAACTCTTTATTGTACACACAAGAAGAAATAGCATAACAAGCAGCAAGAGAAAGAAAAATAATACATATAAATGTGAATGTTTGTAAGAATGTATGGATGATGTTGTTATCCTTTCACGCAAAAACGCCTGGACCGATTTAGTTGAAATTTGGTAGATAGGTGATACCCTGGATTAACACATAGGATGCTTCCGGGAACGGGAACAATGCGGGTAAAACCGCCCGGCACTGCTAGTTTAAATTTAAATAACGAACTGAATCAATACGATTTTTTTTATAAAGTATCAATTGTGATTGCTTTTTATCACATACTTTGCAGTTTGTTAGATGAAAACGAAAACGCTATAAATAAAGTAAACATCCACATGAGGCGCCCAACAAGTTTTCAAGAGATATCAAATGTCATTAATTAAGCTCGTTAATGCGATCCTTCCTATTGTTTACGGATGAATATTGAGTATTTAAGCTTTCTCGTGTTTACGTTGGTGACGTCATTTTAGGGTAATTGTTGTTGTCGACGTGTAATTCACTCGAATAATCTAATGAGATTTATCAAATAAGTGTTTTGTTATTATAATACATTCTTTTATAATTTAACAAGAAAACCTTCATGCGTACCGTGGTGCTTGACGATAAATATTGTTTTTCCTTGTTATATAAACTTAGAATTATATCTAACGACATATCAAACGACATCGTATGCAAATTAAAATTAAAATTTTTAAATATGTATTAGAACTAAATTTACAAGAAAGGGGATTAATTTCACAGTCAACTTATCAACTTTTCTCTAAGGAGAAAATAATAATAAGTCTAATAATTTTATTGGTTAAGTTCCATTTTCTTTTATCTATTATATTACTTATATTCGCATTCCAAAGGCCACTAAAAAGAATGTGGCCATTAATTATCCATGAAATTCAAAGTCTGGATCATCAATTTGCTAAGCATTCTACAAATGACTAAAAGACGAGGAACAATATTTTCATTTTTAATTTAAATTTTCAGACTGTTCATTTCTATGCAATATGCAAATGCAGAACTCTGAGGGCACATCTACCTATTAGATGCGATAAATATTTAACAGCAGTATTGCTGACTATGGTTCCTTTTGAATACCTACGTCTAGACTGAACACGCTCATTTCCTTGGCACAATATCATGTATATTTAAAACATGTACGTAACAATTCTCGTTACAGACGGACAGATAAATATCTCTACCGATTCATGACTATTCCCCGCTTGTAAGCAATACACGAAATATGTTTACAACTGGGAACGAAAAGAATGAAACGTTGTTTGCGTTACACGAAAATGCGAGATTGTGAAAATAAACACTTTTTCTTTATACATTTTACAAGCTCCGCTGAACATACTATTAAATTATTTTTTATAGTAGCACGCTTAGTATAACGATGCTGCAGTCACTTACAATGATATATGTATGACAAGTCTGTTAAACTTGTTGATTTTGTATGAGCTACGATTGCAAGTTTTGAACGCCATTGGAAAGGTTTCGTAGCAACTACACGTACTACGCTGTAGAATACAATACGATTTAAAGTAAAAACATTGACTTTATCATGTTTTTAAAACTATGGTATTAATGTTAGACGTAATAAAAATTCATATGAGGAATATTTATGACAAAAGCTTAGTCAGAAACTTCAAATTACATTTCACTTTGTAAATACGTCTGTAATCTGTTCTTGACTTGACTGGCTTCTTTGAATGATAAAAATCATATCATAAGACGCGATTTATATAACTAAAAATATCTAGTTAAAAAAGTCTTCCCAACAAAGAACAACAACGAAAATATACATTACTAATAATACATTACTAAATATACATCACTCGCATGTATTATGATGTAAGCTATCCTATGTTTTACGTAGGATCAATCTATTCAGTAGGTGTTCATGAGGAGTTCAGTAGTTTAGGAGTCAATCGCGGACAAACAACGTGACACGTAATTTATGTTTAAGATAATATGAATTTATTTTTTGCAAAGGGAATATTTCAATAGCAACGCTATCTATCTATCTCGTTCTTTTTACTTTTTAAATTAGCAGTCAGCAGATGTAATGTAAGGGTTACGTGTGTGTTTGAAAATCTACGCTACATATATCTATCTCATTCTATTTCCAACATAAACGAACAGTCAGCACGTGTAGAATTAATGTGTGTGCACTCCGTGCAGGTGTGTTTCTTCGGTTCGTTAGCGAACGCGCTGAACGTGGCGGTGCTGACGCGGCGCGACCTCGCGGCGGCGCCCATCAACCGCCTGCTCAAGTGGCTGGCCGTGGCCGACGTGTTTGTCATGCTGGAGTACGTCCCCTTCGCCATCTATAGATATTTGGTACGTATACTTATATTTAATATACCTAAGTATACTTGTAATTAAATTGATAATTGGTAATTAGTAATTACTCTTTTACGATTCATTTTTATTTGAAATATACCATTAAAGTTATATTTCGTAAAAATAAAAAAACGAGATGCGTATAATATGTCAGAGTACTGATAACGTTCATAAATTTTATATGTTATATTTAACTTAAGTTTTCAACAATTCAATTAGTTTATTCTTGTGTGTTAAGTATAGTAATCCTGAATATTAGGTTCTCAAAGATTTGCATTCAAATTTCTTGGAACATAGGTAATTCCATTAAATCACCAGTCTTTTCAATATTTCCCAGTCTAGACGGAATCTTAAGTTCTTAAAACATTGACAATAAATCAGAAGGTTCTTTATCGATCATATTTATAGCTAGTCATAAGGTGCGATTTGTTTCAATAGAACAGAGTCAAAGACTAGGAAAATTATTGTATATATTGTATATTGTATTTGCACATCTGAGGAGTCTAGACAATAAATAACTATTCTATTTTGATTTATTTATCTAAAAGTTCATCTGTAGTGGCATCCCCTCAACCATCACTTTTCGTTAGCAGTTTTTTCTTAGAATAGTATTTGCATACGCCGCTGGATTTAAAAATACTGTTTTTATACTTTTTGTGCTCGTAAGAAATAGGTGGGTTTAACTTTGATTTATAATATTTATTTTCTTTAAATCAGCACAAAGAAATTGATTTATTATTTTAATTGTAATATAGATGTTTTAGGGATTTTTTCATTGTACCAATTTATTGAAAACACATATTTGTTTCCGCTTTACTACATGTTTGATAATATTTTTACAAACTTATATTAAAAGATTTATTTATGTCGATTGTACCACTTGTCAGCACATCAGACTGATACAAAATTTTTGTCCAAGACATATCACAATACTAAACATGTATTTAGCACTGTTTTATATGTGTTGAACATAAGTTTAATATATATGTAGTTTGATACGTATAAATAAATAAATGAATAGTCGTAAATGTACGTGAAGTTGATTGAATCCTCTCGTTGTAGATCTTGCCCGGGCAGCGCGAGATGCCGTACAAGTGGGCGGCGTACCTGCTATTCCACATGCATTTCGCGCAGATATTTCACACAGCGTCCATTTGTCTCACCCTCTCGCTGGCCATCTGGAGATATGTCGCAATAAAGTGAGTGAATTTTGATTCCCTAATGCGTCTGGCGAGCTTTCGTGGAGTAAATTCTTCTCCCTGTAAACAAAAAACATTCATCTATCACTCTGAAACTGTTTGTTACTCGTAACTTGCTTTTTATAACTTTTATTCAGTGTTCATTGTGAAGTTTTAAACAGAAATAACGATGGAATACATTTGTATTCCTTTAAATAGATGTTCAATGATCAGATCTAAACATAGCATTCTGTTAGCACGTTTCAGATGTTTCTATGAAAGGAAACTTGCCTCTGAACGCCTACAGATATTTTTAAATAAGCTGAATACAACTCAGTTTACACAGCGGATACTTCCGTCCTTTGAATATATTTTAAAATATGGATTTATACGTCCTGTAGTAAAGGCTATTGTATTTTGGTTCAATGCAGTATTCTGATTTACGGGTTTAAATAAATTCGTACGGAGTTTGGCCTTTCCATCGTTTTCTAATGATTGTCTTGTTGAAAGAAAATCTTTTTAATTCGTTTAAACATTATCTTTACCAGGTATTCGGATCAAAGTCACGTGTTGTGTACCGAGCGACGATGCAGTACTGCGATACTTAGTAGTTTTATTCTCCCTCCTCTTCTTTGTATTCCTACATTTATGGTAAGTTTATTTTTATTTATTATTTTATGGATTGTCAACATGACGTAAATTAATCAGTAGGTAACAATCACAAACCAAACGCTTGCTAAATGTCACCACACTTATAGGAAACCACGGCATTCACAACTATAAATAAAATATTATAATATATTGTTATTAATACATTAATCTACTCTATTTTAAATTATTTATTATGTTACATAAATTTCTTAAGAATTTAACATAAAAAATATTTCGCTTTCGTAACTTATATAGATGTTTGTTGTAATTTTTTTCCCTATAGACTCGATTCAATTAAAGGACTCAAAATCGATTGAAAAATCGAAGGCACTTGTTTTCCATAGTCCAATCTCATTGACCCAATTAAATTACGGGGTAATATTCCGACCGTTTAACCGCAAATTTATCCGTTCACAGATTGTACCGCGGTTTAAATATTCTGTTTTTCCTACCACTAATTGTTTTATCATTAAAAGGCTCTTCATAAACTTTAAAAAGGCATAGAAGCTTTTAAGCGTTGTCATTCCATGTTTATATAAAAATATATTATTAAAATTTATATATCTTCTTTCGTAGTAAAAAATCTATGGAAACTTAATGTTTTTGTTAAGGAAAGACTAGTGGGAGCACTTGGGTGGTTACCCGTTTTCTTTTTAAAGGCCTGACGCCATAAACAAATGGACGTTAAAACTCGTTCTAAATGTAACGATAAAACGAAACTTGAGATTTTCGGCGATTATTGTTTACAAGTAGCTTTGTTTTTATTCCTATTGTTAACGCCATTCTTTAACTTTGTTATGGACAGTTTCCTTCAAGATTCAGTGACAATGCTGCCAACAGTAATGCTATTTTATTGTTGACTTGGGATCGTTTCACGAGAATACTGGATTAAAGAGGCTTTATCCTTTGCTTCATACTTGATTCCAACTATTTTATTTACTTAAGCCTTTCTTTCTTTACTACACCTAAAGTTGCATACATCATTTATGCAACTTTAGGTATGTTTCAAAATAAGATATTTCTTTCATATTAAAATGAACATTTAATACGTTGAAACAGGTCTTCGACATTCACACAGCCGTCGTGTTAGAACCTAACGGGCCCATGATTCTCTATCACGTAGACTCCGATGAAGAAGGTCAATTATTCAAGATAAATTTCTGGGTACACGCGGTCGTGATAAAATTGCTGCCATGCTGTATTCTCACTGTAATTAGTATTTGGCTGATAAGGGAAGTGTACAACGCGAATGAGCATCAGAAGAAGATTCGTATCAACAACGCTTGTGCTAACGAGAAAGCCGTGAAACGGCAATGCAAAGGCGACAAGAGAACTAATAGAACTACGAAAATGTTAGTGGCTGTGTTGCTTTTGTTCCTCGTGACGGAGTTGCCGCAAGCGATTTTGGGTCTTATGAGCGGCGCTTTGGGGCGATGTTTCTTTAAGCGATGCTACGATTTGTTTGGCGAGCTGATGGATGCCCTGGCGTTGCTCAACGGCGCTATAAACTTCGTGCTGTACTGCTCGATGTCGCGCCAATTTCGAATGACTTTCCGCCAGCTAATGTGGCGAGCACATTTACATAGATGGCCGCCGCCGCAGCCATCGCACTCCGATGGAATTAACACGTATGTAATTTTCACTGTAACTACCAATTACGTACTTAATACCTATAATTAAAATATACACTTTAAATGCCATATATTATAAAGATTTATAGATTTGGTAAATAACCCTTATATGTTCACATATTCTATCAAGGACTTAAAAGCTTCCGGCTTATTATTAATCGACTTTGATGTGAATCGCCCTATTTGTTCCGAAAAGGGGAACAGAACCTTCTTTCCATAGAAAATCCATTATTTCGTGTGTAACCTTATATTCTTGTGTAATTAATTGTGTCGTATAAATAATGGAGTTCTTGGCTTGTAAAGGAATCCATTCGGTTTCTTAGTATATATTTGTATCCAAATTATAAGTTATACGTAGGCGTACACTATATATAGGCACATATATATTTTATTGTTTAGATAAGTAAATTAAACTGAGTTCAGTACACAAAATGGATAAATTTGTTTGATGATTATTTTACATAAACAATATTTCGAGAGAATACCCAAAGGGTTGCCCCTTTCCTGTACACATTAATATAAAGACAGGTAACTCTGAATAAATATTGTTGCCAAATAATTTATTTAAATGGTTATACTGTACAAACCTTACATTTGACTTCATTAATAATAATTATTATACCATATGAAAATGTAAATACAAGAATTACTTACATAAGCTACTTGGGAGCTCTAACTTGATTCTGACCAAGCTTAGTTTAAGTTCGATCTCATTCCAAGTTCAATGTACAAGTAAAGTCAATGTTAGTTCAATCGACATCTAATTATTCAAAACTAGTAAATCTTCTTATACAAGCTTACGTATCTTAAGGAAGGAAACTTACTCATTGCAAATAGTTTGTTTTACTATATCATATAAGTATAACAATTTGTATTGAACATTCTAGAATAAATTTATAGGATTTAAAATGAAATAAATCGTTTATGTTTCAGAGCGAAAACGTCGGTGCCATGAGAGAAAATCGTACAAGAGAAACATGCATATGTCTTGCAACAATTCGTGTAAACTATATTTATCTGTAATACAGTAAGAATTGATTTGAAGAATTTACACGCCCTTTTCACATGAACCGGTGTTTGATGGTAGCCGTAATTGGAGTCACATTGCCACGTATAGTACGCGTCATTTATGTTTAGCGATTGACGAGAATAGCTGCGCATCGGTGGAATCGCGCTCGTTATTGTCGTATTGGTGCGAGAAAGACAACACGACTGGGACAACCAATCAACGCTCGCGCACCTGACGATCACGCGCACCGCGCGCCGCGCCGCTACCTCGATACCTTATTTTTGACTTCTGCACAGGTTTCGTTCAGCGCTAAAGATTCGTGACGCGTACTATAAAATGTACGTAGTCAGTAGCTCAAATATTACTGCTACATACATAATATACACAGTATGTTAAACAATATCTGGTGCATGTGAAAAGGTAGTAAGTCCTTATAGTACATCGCTTTTTCCTCAAAACAGTCAAAGTATGAACGTCCATTCATCCATCCTTGCAATGTTGCATTTATAGCATTTTATTAGTTATAAGATTAGCTGTTAGCGTTCGTATTCGTTTTACGTGTGTAAAATATTTTGAAAGCGCTCTAAGCTATTGTCTGAATGGTTCAACTTTGTATCTGAATAAGCGCTTCCTGTTGTAAAAAAACGCACTGCTTAGAGATAATTTAAATATAACGTATATAAAATATGAACTGTAATTACTTCATGCAACTGGAGATAACATACAATTTATTCAGGGCATCGGCTTTGAAAGCTTTATTCGTCAAATATGTTCCTAATGAAAATATTAGACATCGCATTATCATAAATCTCAAAGAGTGCCAAGTCTATGATAATTTTACTTTTTAGTGAATATTAAGAATTATGCCTGTTCGTTAGTAAATTATAGTTACATAATTTTTTTAACAGTATTAAAAGAAAACACGTAAAACATAAATTTTAAAAACTCATATAATTTAATATAACATATCAATTTTAAGGGTTTTTTTATTGTTTCTTTCCAATTGTAAATTTATTATATAGATTAATCAGAACATTAAATGTTAATTAAAATTTAATTTAGTTGCGTTAAAAGGAAAACAAGTTGAAATTAGAAGCGATGAGATTACAGAGATTATACTTACACTCGGCCTAATCTATTTGACGATAAACAAGAACCTTAATTAATGATATAAATAGCAAATTATCCATATTACTCCCTCAACTTTTACATCAAAGAGGTCTAATGATTAAATAGTACCTACTTACTTTAATTGTAATGCTGCTTAACTTATTTAAATAATTAGTTTTATGGTAAGAATAAAAATGATTATGCTAGCTTAAACCCCGGTTTCACACTGATACTCGTAATACACTGATCCCGACATTTTATATAGTATTCATATGGAGCATTTATTTTATTTTTTCACAGTTAGATTTTTATAATATAGGTCAATAAAAAACCTAACCAGAGGGCCACCAGAAGAGGAGCTTTACCGAAGCTACCGGTGGTTAGGGCCGCAGAGAGAGAAACTGCGCCGTACGCGAAAGTACTGCGTTTTGTATCATTAATATTATTATGATTTGAAAATTTGTATCGTGATTTATTTCAATGATAAATGCTAAAGTATTTTAAGAAGGTTATGGTAGTTTTGGGAATGCTTAACACCCCATTTGCATTAGTCCAGGACTTTTACCGCTCCGGGATTACCGGACCGGTGCACTGTGGTATAGCCATTAATTAAAATGTTAAATACATTAATTAATATTTCAATATTTCTAAAGCACATGTAATGTTACATAACAAAAGTAACTACTGTTACATAAAATATGAAAAAATATCTATTATTTACATTCAAAATATGAACCTCAAGTGTTAGGTTTGCCATATCGACTCTACGGCGATTTATTCAGTTACGGATAGTTGCATGTTCTATCTACGTATCTAACAGGTAGTTCTATCTATAGATGGTAAAATATTTAAAAATATTCTAGTCTCTTTTATTAAAAAATATAACATACCTATATATTATGTTGTCATTTTTAATATTAGGTTTTTTGTTTGACATGTGCAACGTAAATAAAATGGCCTACCACTTCCAGCATCCGGAAAAACGGACCGGATTAAAGTGAACGAACACGGTGTGATTGGTTGACAAAATATAATTATATATATTACTTTAATAATTGGTAATTTTTATCTCTAGTCTTTATTTATTGTCGGAATTTCGTCGGTTATTTTTGACGGAAAACATTTTTCAATACTCGAATTTTCTTATAGATGTACCGTTAAATAAAAATAATATTCGATGTTCCTATATCTAAGGCCGGTAACATTCGTTAAACCGCGAGTCTTTATGGGCAGAGGCGGATCGCTCCCGAAAAAATATTCCATTGTTAGCAAAATTTTTGCAAGTCAAGTTATGGGACGCTAAATTATTCCTACATTTTTTATAACAAAGAGTATGGATTTTATCTTAAATCCATTTTTTACACAACGCTAGTTCTTCTTAATATATAAAATGCTTTGTAAAAGTCTGAGCTTTTCTCCAATAACATTGTTTTTTTTTAAATATTGTATGAAATTAAATACCTGACATTTGACATTGACATTGAGATTTTGAAGCTTTATTATTTTTTATTATCTACTTTAGTATTTCATGACGTGAGTAAATCATTTATACCTTTGTATAACTAAAAAAGACATAAGCCTATGAGAGAGCATTCAAGTATTTCGTAACGCAATTTTCGAAGACTTTATACCAACATCTAAGTGACTATTTGTCAAAATTAAACAATTTATTAACTAGTAACATTTTTATTAGTAAAAAAATAATATTTCGAAACGGTTTGTTTAAATTAATTATAACGCATAATACAAGACGTAATACAAACTTGAATGTTCCCTAAGGTGTTTGTTTATGAATAAGACATGAATACTAATTAATATCTTAAAATAGTATTAACTTTTAACTAAAAACTTGACGGGTAATTTGAATTGAAACTTCAAATATTATTATGTAAGTGTTTTTATTTTGTGATATCATGATACTTTTATTACTATGAGAATAAGAATTATTAATAATCGAATTATAGTATTAATTATAAAACTGGTAATGTAATTTCATTGTTTCTCTTGTACGCGTCATATGTCCAGCAACGCACGGTAAAAATAAGCACTCTTAATATAATGTATAATTATATAATGTATGTAAATACATCAAAATTGTATATACTTGTAAGCGTTATTAAATGTATTTATTTAAATCATTTGTTTTATTTTTAACAAACTTAACTTACGTACTTATAAGTATTAATGACATCGTTTAAAAGGTGACAATGTTTTATGTAAGAATATTCATTAAATCACATTGTAATATAAAATAAATGGTTTGGTTTTTGTTTATTAATTATCCATTCTCACAAAAGGTTCAATTAATTGCTCGGAGAATTATCGGATTACTTAAAATTTCAGTAATGAAACAAATTTCCGTGGCGCTTAATTGAGATAGTACTTAGTAATTACTCATTTATGTGTTATGCAAAAAATTACTGCATGATATAAATAAAACATGGTTGTTTTGTACATGTGTGCTTAGATCTTTATAACTACAAAACTGTAAGTTATGCAGTTTTTAATAAAAAGGTAAGTCTAAAACAGATACCTATATGTTTATAAACATTTTATAAATTTGTGTTGTTAGAAGATGTATTATACATAATACATTCTTTATATTTGCGTGCTACAGCGGGACTCTATTATTAAGTAGATACCTAGAACAAACTCCTTGATTTCATGTGTACTCAATTTATTTGAAAAAGAAAAATAACTTCCAGAGTTAACATCAAACGTAGAGTTACCATCTGTGAATTGATCTAAGGCATAGAGTGCCTAAGAATTTAAAATACGTCAGTTGCCCGTACGTACCTATTATTGATCTTTGAAACTCTTTTAACTGTAACAAGCAACAATTTCAACTTCCCTACTTAAACATTCGCCTGAAGGAATATTATGATTTTAGAAAATATCCATTCTTTAGAAGTTTAAAAAAATATACTAAGTCCCTATTACACGTAATCTACTTTGAATAGAAGATATTTCGTAATAGAGAAACAAAATGTAGCAATGAAATATTATACGCTTTTATTTTGGAGAACGATTAAATGATTCGTTTACTTTATACTGTGACCGCGTTTGTGTATAGAATATAATAAAAAAAAACATCCGCTAAACATTTTACAAAAATAATTAAAGATCGACAACACCACGGTTTTAAGTCTTGCTTTGGTAGTTTTAGACGGACCGAAAACTAATAGTATAAGAAAAGTGAAAGATCTTCTCATTATAACCACTATTTTTGAATTCAAATGTTAGCTTCTTCTACGATTATATAATTACAATACCTAAATTTAGTAATTCGCTATATATTCTAAATGAAGTTCAGCTGCCTGTTTAAGGTTATAAGCTTCTTACATACTCGTAACAAATTAGAAAGAATACTACGATCGATACCTCATGTCACACAATGGAGATATCAAATCAACTCATTGTACTGCAATCTTGTGTAATAGTCGTACGAGTATATATCTGTAATGACAATTTGAGCGCGAGGCGGTTGCATAACCACTCGACAATAGGACTTCAACTGTTCTATTGACAAGATTGTTATGGGATAAAAATAGTTCTCTATAGAGGATAATAGGATCTAGGAGGCGAGGCTTTAAGTTTCTTATGCAAAATGAATGTCGAAATAAGAAATTTTTTTTACTTAAAAAATGTGGTACTTTTATGTTTAAATTTGAGCTATCTCTCTGCGAGATGATACTTATAAAAATTGCGCTTAATTAAGTAGATGTTTTAAAGAGATTTTAATAAATGAAACGGTTAAATATACACTTTTATAGACTTCGTTTGAGATAACTCAACATTCACTTAGAACATTGCCATCTGGGTTATGTTCTAAACGAATGTTGAGTACCTAACTATTATTTCAGACAAATTACTCTACTTGGACCTAACAATTTATAGGCTTCATTAGTCAAATGCCTATTAGCAGTAGATAGGATTTACATAAACCAACCATTTGTATTGTTTTAATAGATTCAGTGAATATATTGCTTTAAAGTTATGGCTAGGCAATAATTTTTATGCGTGAAGTTTATGTATAAACGTTTTTTATAAGTGCATAATTTTTATCTCATAGTAATTTATACTATGAAACTATTAAGTAAACGTTTACAAGGTACAAAGAAACATAGGTTCCTTAGAATGGTCTAATGGTTGTTGTTGTTATGTACACTAATAACTATTTGTACTTTTTATTTTAAACGATCAACTATTAAAGTTTCTTGCCGGTGTATAACCTGCTCAGGAGTATGAAAAATAATTGTACCAAGTTTCGTTAAAATCCGCCCAGTAGTTTTTGTTTCTATAACGGTTATACAGACAGACGAACATTTTACTAATTGCAGTATCGATCTCTAATCACCCCCTGATAGTTATCTTGAAAATATATTTCATGTACAGAATTGAGCTCTCTAAAGATTTATTATAAGTATAGATAATAAAAAAATAAAACTAAGAACCTAAGTGGCACGTTACTCAAGCTAATTAATAGCGATATGGCGACATAGTGTCTGTTTGCTTCGAATTTGGCACAACATGGCTGATTCACGGCACCCAGTTCTAACGTGTATTCTTACACTTTTCTTACCTAAATCACCTGTTAAAATATGTCATACATTTACGTGTTATTGTGAACTTGATGAACATTCAGTACGTGTATATTATTGACGATATTTTTTTATAATAAGTAATCTTGTAAGGTAATGGAGCTAAGCCGTTAGACTGAATTGGACTGTCTCGCTTGATGTGGTACCACCCTCACACAGTCAACTGGTGTCAAGTAGTATCATCTCTTCAGAGATATCATTGCGATTTGTCCGGTAAGTGGGAGTACCCAAGCCCTATTTTCATGTCCCACCCACCTTTATTTTTCTTTTCCTTTCTAAAATGTCGGCAACAGAGTCGCAAGGCACTTAGCTTAGCGACTATTCAGAGATGGTCGCTTATTATCAGGTGAAACTCCTTAGTTGCCCACCATCACATAAAAAAGGGACCTATAGAGCACTTTTTATCAATAAATCACAAATCATCTTAAGTGTCCTTATAGTGATCACATTACGTTCCCTACATTACCTATTAACAAGACAGTATAAGTACCCTTATCTAAAAATCATATCTACGGTCGAATTGAAGGACCTCCTCCTTTTTTGAAGTCGGTTAAAGAAGGCTCTCTCTGGCTGCTATATATAGGATTTTTTGGTGGCAGGCGATTGACAGCTATTAGCTATTATGCAATAGCACACATCCCTGGCTATAAATCTTTTGGACGGCTGCCAGTTGGAACCCTGTCTCGACACTAGGCGTGAAAGGCTGCGAAGGTGAAAAAAACGGCCAACTGCGAGTCTTGCTTACGAACGGTTCCGTACATAAAGTTATAACAATGGTACAGATTTGGCCATGATCAATATTTAGCCAAAATGTGCAAAAAATCATGTTTGTTTAATGGAAAGGCCCTTTAAACATTAATAATTGACGACCGCTTGGCGCAGTGGTAGCACAACTGCTTTCTGCACGATGGGTTTGATCCCCACACCAGAAAAATATATTTGTAATTTACATTTGTATTTTTCTGGGGTCTGGGTGTTGCTATGTATTGTATGTATGTATTTACAAAAGAAAAGTATGTACTCGTATATGTAATTTATTCCGTTATCTAGTTGCCATAACACAAGCTTCTGCTTAGCTTGGAACTAGATGGCGCTGTGTATAAATGTCCTGAAAATATTTGTTTATTTATTTAATTGTTGTTAAAGAGGTAACAGAACTACATCATCTGTTAAAATTTCAACTATCTAACTCACGGCATATAAGATTCATTCTGAGATTGGTGACAGTTCGTTTTTGTACCCTTTAGAACCCTAAAAATTATCGCAGATACTTTTTTATAAAACTCATATACGTACAATATGGAACGCGGTCGGTGATTAATGATATATAGAACGAACACTCGCAAACATATATTATAAGGAATAAAAAGATTAATTTTCCGCTTCATTTCACCTATATTTCATTTTTATTACCTATTATGTATATTAAGAAGATATTATTAAAGCTGATTCTTTATTCTTTTTCTTCTTCATATAATTGATATTATTTACTTAAATAAAAATACAGTTCGCACTATGTATAGTATAAAATAATAGGGTTTTATGTTTTTTTTTGTTTTAAAAATTAATACCTACATTGAAATGTAATATAATGTAAGTATCAAATTAAGTATTTTGACGACCGTTTGGCGCAGTGGTAACACAACTGCTTTCTGCGCGAAGGGTCGTGGGTTCGATTCCCACACCGGATATATTTGTAATTTACATTTGTATTTTTCTGGGGTCTGGATGTTGCTATGTATTGTATGTATGTATTTACAAAAGAAAAGTATGTATATGTAATTTATTCCGTTATCTAGTTGCCATAATACAAGCTTCGGCTTAGCTTGGAACTAGATGGCGCTGTGTATAAATGTCCTGAAAA
>DWAJ01000239.1:0-39787 GCA_018238005.1 Eurema mandarina
AAGACATACAAACAGAAAGGGAGCAAAAGGCGACATCGCAGCTAATGCTATCCTGAGACCGAGCTCACAGGATAGCGCTGGTTTTCAGATGCCGCCCGCTCTCTGAGATGTTATTTGGGAGTAGAGACTAGGGAGAGAGAGTCATTCCCCATTTACCTGACCTATACAAATAAACATTTTCTATTTTTATGGACCACATCCAAGTTATACGTGCAAATAAATTCTTAAAAGAATCAATACTAATCAGTTAACTAGTATTACCTACTAGCTATAATATACATGTTTTATTAAAATTATTTGTAATTTGGGATACGGTAGCGTAATCTACGAGATGATAGTTGACTCTTGCAATAACATAATAAAGTTAGATGGAAGAATAAATATGGATATGTAGGTACCTACCTCGATATATTATTTTCTCCGGTAGGTTGAGAAACATTTTATGGTAGATATCTGCGCAATATTGAACACGAGATGTCGCTACTGCTCTTAAGAATTAAGTCAATACTATTGAAGTATAATAATTAAATATAAATATAGCTTTTCCTCATTTATGTATAATTAAATTATCACAAGAATGTTCTATAGTTTTATTCTAAAAAAATTAAATTAACTAGAAAGCTTTAAAACAGTTGGTTACTGAACTGTAAAACTTGAACGATACGGAACGTAAGTCACGTCATGTCAGTGTAAATCTGACGGGAGATTCATGTTTTGCCTTTTGTATTTTACTTGTTGATTTTACTATTTTATTCAATGAAAATTAAGTGAAAAGTGTAAATATAGTTGCCGGGATAGTTATGCGATTATTGTGTGATTTCTAGCTCGTCGCTGGAACCCTCACTTCTCATCTCCGGGTTGCGATTCACCAGGTAACGGTATACTTTTAATTTGACGACGTACCTAATTCTTGTAAATATAAATTTAATTTACTTTTTCTAATCTGTTTGTTACGTTATTTTAAATATGAATTACTAAACTTAATGACTCAATTCAGTAAGACAAAAGTTTTAAATTTTGAATTTTAAAAAAAATGTCTTACATTTGACGCATGGATATCACGGATGTAATTCGTAGCCCGAGATGTAAAATCTGGGAATTCCATAATTTTTTGTTTTAATAGCCGCCGATGTTAAGATAGAACAAACAAAACATTTTGTCACCTACGCTTTTGTCGCCGGTTTTTCCAATGTCGTATGAAAAACACATTCTTATAAGATTTATAAGATTGAGAATGCAGTATTATTTTTTAATATAATGGTATGTTTGAAACTGTTTAACATTGCTATTCAACAACCTTTATAACATTCTAGAAGTTTACATTAAAATAAATTTAAAATATTAAAGAAAAATGATTTGTTTATTTTAACAAAATGTTTATTTAGTTATTACTGTAATGTTTATAGAACTTCTCGTAAATATGTTGCCAGAATGTAAACTGTTGACTGGAGATCTCCTGGTTGTTTAAGCTTTTACCAAAGTTAAGGAATGTTATCTTTCTGTAGTTTATTTGGCCGTGAAATATTGAGGTCGGTACTGGTGTCCATACTTCGGGCATGAGGGTTGTAGTGATGGGTGTTGGGTCTCTGAAAATCATAATATAGTCAGTAGTTTATACTCAGATGATGGTTTGTTCAATTTCTAGTCTTCCCATTAAAATATATTTAATAAAATAAAAACTGTTTTGACATGCTAAGACAACTAAAGGTAATGTAAATGTAATGAAGAAAAATTCTTATATCATACCCAACTTTAACGAAATTAATCCATATAGTCCTTAAAATATGTGCAAGAAGTCTAGTCTGACCTTCCCAGTTAATATTTTTATAAACAAATTGAAACATATCTCCGTGCCGAGCCTCCCAACTGTAACTGTTATTCCTTATCTTGTAGGTAAATTTCATTAAAAATATTGATTGAGGATTTTTATAAGCATAATATGCTGCACTTGTTACAATTGGGTATTCAGAAAATATATCGTTCACATAATCCATGTAACCTTGTACAATTTCTTCAATAGAGTCTGTTTCATTAAAGTAAAAGTTTTTGGTTAGTTTTGCGATCCTTTGCTTTATACCTATGTTGTCTATGTCTAAGTTATTTGGTAACAAAGGGTCGAAATTCACAGGAACATCATTAAAACGATCCTTATTATTCGCTATGATATCGAACTGCTTGCTGTTACTATATAAAATCATCATAGGGGTCTTCTGGAAGATTCCACTTGACAGAACATCCAATGGATCACTGTTGATAAGAGAGATTTTAGAATTCTTTTCTAAACATGGTAACCACAGTATGGAGACATTTAATAGTTTTTGAATTGACGTTTTGTAGAAGAACTTTTGTAAGGTATTAATATCCATATCACCATAGTATCCTAACTCTTTGGCAGCATCAAATGCATCTTCTACGGGATTGTAAGTCATTGATGAAGGTGCTAATACCGATCCTGATTCTAGTATTGTCTTATGGAATAACCCATTACTTGCTCCAGAGAGCATTAGTATCTCTATGGATATTGCTCCACTGCCAGTTCCATAAACGGTGATATCGTAAGGATTTCCTCGAAACTGAGCTACGTTTTGTTGCACCCAGTAAAGTGCAGCCACCTGATCCTTAAGGCCGGCATTGCCAGCTATGCGCGGTGATCGCAAACAGAGGAAACCAGGTGCACCGATACGATGATTGAATGTTACAACAATGATGTTTTGGTCGATGAAGTGGGATGGTGCATAATGAGCTCCCCATCTGAAAGTAAAATTGTAAATTTCAAGGAGAATAAAACATTAAAAATATTTCTCAAACAATTTAAATATTATATTTTAATTAAAAAGATCCTTGCCATCTCTAGGGTACACAGAATTTGAAATTGTTTGCATTAGTTTTGAACAAAATGTCTGGCTAAAATGAAATAGATATCCTTTGTGTGAACTTAGAATTTTTTAATATTTTATAAATAATATTCGCGATATTGAATACTTAAGTCTCTTGTTTCATTAAATTAAATGACTTAACTTACCCGGTCTGAAAGTGTCCATCATGAAAGTGTACAAGCACAGGTGTGTTAGTCTGATCAAGTGCTGGGACAAACACATTGACAACTAGACAGTCCTCACTACCGATCTGGTCAGCTTGAGGGCACTTTACGCGGTACGTAGCTTCGAAGATACCATCCCAGGTCGGTGGGGGTTCAGGTGCCTGGAGGTATACAATTTATATATGATGGAAAACCTAATATTTTGGACTCTTGATAAACTAATTATTATAATAGAAATCTACAAATATAGTCAAGATTTTCCAATTTTTTGTTAAAGCATATTTTTAATAAAAAAATGTTTAGCCTCATATGGCAATTATTAGATCAGTTAAACGCAAAATGCTTACGCGCAAAATTGCATTGTATATATTGGAGTAACAGTAAAAATACAAATAAGACAAATAGCTTCGTCCACAATGGAAATAATTAAAATGTTGTTGGGCGCTGTCACAATGCAGCTATAAATTACAGATCATTCTTGTTAACAGTCACGCGATTAGCCAGTAAAACTGTCCATGATACTTTACTGTGCTAGAAAAATAACGTTTTAATTAGAACTCATCGCTCAAGTCGTTCGCTAATACGATTATCTTCCTTAATTTATAGCTGAAATCACCTATCGTCGACGACCTAACTTAAATAACGTCCTTCTGGTAAATAACTTCTCTAAGCTAATACAAACAATTGGAACTAACTAATGTACCTTTAATTACGCAAGTAATTTGCCTACATTAATTTTTTTTTCATCAATATACTAACGAAAGCAAATACGAGCCATTAAGAACCATTAACCAATAAGAACTATTAAATAAATCCAAAGCACTTATCGAATTGCTATTTATAAAACATGAATTCGACCTAATAAATGTGTAGTCTGACCTTAAACCTGTCGTAGCCGGTGGGAGGGCGGGCGTAGGGCATACCCAGGAAAGCGAAGTGGGGTGGGTTGGGTTTATAGTATCCCCTAACTAGCCCCTGGGTAGTTCTGACATCCCAGTTCCTAGGGGCATTAGAGCGACCTCCAACACGAGCACAAAGATCAATCACCACCACAAAGACACCAAATGACCCAATTTTTAAACACATAGCTACCCAACCGGTTTAATTGAATACCGTAAATGTAGTGAAAGGTTTCAAAACAATCCATTATAATCATAACATTGATGTTGAATGTTTGTCACGGGTGAATAGAGAATAAATAAAACAAACGCATGATTGATATATTTAATATGGTTAGAATAGTGCTTGTTGTAAAACTGTCGCATCACGTGATATAAAAAAAGTAATAAAGACTTGAATAACATTGAATTATAAAAGAGATGTAAATTTAGGTACAATATGACCATAAACCTACTAAAAGGGTTAACAAAACGGAGTTTGCGGGCTTTATGGGTGTGGAGAAGCTTGTTTCTATAAAATGTTCCTCGTATATTTCGTCCCATAGTTGCAATCGCTCGGCGTGAAGGTTGTCCAAAAGCTTTATTTCCGAATCTATCTGTAAATAGTTCTCCCTCCCCGATCCAAATTCTCTCCATTGTACGTTATCTGCAGTGGGAATTCTAAAATATTAAATACAAAACATAATTCAATGCCAACTGCCAAGCGTCACATATTATTTGAGCCTTTGTCACCTAAGGATTGTGTTACTTTGAATTTTGCAAATCGGTTCAGTAGCCTATTTGATGCAGACAAACAAGCACTCTATAAAATGTATCCTCTTTGCAATATAATTATTATAAAATTACATAACTCACCCTGTTTTTATAAAGGTAACCCAAAACTCTTTCATAATATTTTTCATTTGATTTTCACCTTCAGTTGGTTCCTTTGATACAACATCTTTATTAAATACATACTGCAAAGAATCACCTTTTGCTGCTCCCTGAATGGGGTTTGTTCTAGAGCCTGTATAGGAAAACTCATAAAAGTATACCGTTGCCCCGGCTCTCGTCAATGCCCTTGCCTGTCGGATACCAGGACTTATATATCCTATATCGGTAAGGCATAGCGATAGCTTATCTATGTTATAAGTAGTTATATTGTCGTTCCCAAAGTACTGGGTTTTAACACGGTTTGCAGTCTCTTTCCTTTGACGTCCACTTATAGCTAAATCATTTGGCAGTAAGTACGAGACGTCCGCATTCAAATTTGCCAAGTACTCGTCGTCCAATTGCAAGACAGCTTGCATGCTCGCTTGATTTGCTGAACCCATTATATACGGTATAGTAACGTTATGTCTTTGAAGATAATGCCAAAAAGAAACGGATATAACACCTCCCTTAGTTTGTAAGCAAGGTTGAAAAGTTTCGTTTTTAAATTCCTTTACAAGGTATTCCAAATCATTTGCGATATTCGTGTGTCCTATTGAGGGATTTCTGTCAATAGCCCAATGCGATAGTGCAAAGCCGCTTTCTGTGATAGCTTTGGATACAAGTGTCCTTGATTCGTTTGCCATCACCAAATAGTCGACTAGAGCTGCAGCGCTTCCAGATCCACTAAGAACAATATTAGAAGTGTTACCACCAAACGATTCTATGTTGTCTCTTGTCCAATTCAGTGCCAGTACCAAGTCTTGTAAACCTGCGTTACCTGGTACAGATTGGTTTTGCCAACACATGAAACCTAACGGTCCAACTCTGTAGTTTGGAAGGACGAGAATTATTCCCTCAGGAACTAACTGTTTTGGACTGTAAACGTCAGGGTCACCGCTCCCAGCTTTGAAGTCGCCATCATATATGTGGAAGAGGACATCTGCATTTAGTGCGCCGATTGGCGTGAATACGCTGAGTGTGAGACATTCATTGGTCCCTATAAAAGTTCCATCTGGGGTTAATTGTGGACATTTAGACTCGTGCTTATGGTTTTCTAGAATATTCTCCCATGGATTCGGGGCTGTTGGTGCCTGGAATCAAGAAAATAAGTATTCAAGTCAGAATATCTTTAATATATTGATTTAACGAAGGCATAGCAGTCAGTTATCTGAACCAGATACTATGTAATTATATATGTAGCTTAAAGTTATCGGCTTAAATGAATTCCACTATAGATGTGCTCTTTCCTCAACCTGATAAAAATTAACAAATTAGTTACATTTTAAGTCTTTTTAAGTGCACACTTAAAAAACTGCACAGTTTTACACCCGAGGGTCGATTCTATTAGGCCGAAATAGTTCTTGCCGTGCATGATTTTCACGCTTGACCTTGTAGATGCCGATGACATACGACTTCAAAAAAAAAGCGTAGGTACTTTTCTCAAAAAAGCCAGCGTCACACTTGTGACAACGCAAACTTAGTGGGGTCACTGATCACTTACCACCAGGTGACGAACATGTTTGCCTCCTCTTGTATTAAATACAAATAAAAATAGAATAAAAGTATAACTTACTTGAAAAGGATATTCAGTATCAAATCTGCCATACGGAATATCAATATACTGCACAATACCTCCATCTACGATCCCGCGTACTTTACCATACTCTGTCTCGACCAGGTACTGGCTTGCCAGCTCCTCATGCCCGTTCACAACCGGTAATCCATTGTCAACCTCCATCGTGGAGACCGGTATTATTAGCCAAAGAATTAGAAACATGGTCAGATCTCCTGCGTGCGTAAACAATGCGATTACTCTTGAATTTAGTTACTTTTTGCGGATTCAAATTGGGAACATAATCTTGTACGAATGAATATGACCCACAATTAATTATTATTAGACAGTTCTGTAAACGTCTGACTAAATAATAAATTAAGTATTAAATTTCAATAGCGACCTAGCAAATTATAGTAGTAAGGTGAGATTTCCAAAGCCTACCGGTCGTAAATGTTATGATTGAATGGAATTGTGGAGGCATCGGGGGACGGGGGGCAGGGGGCGGGAGGTTAGTGAAAACAATAAAACTGAGTGGTTCCTCATGTAGGCTCTCGAAGTGAATCAATCATGCAGAGTACTGTCGTGTGGAACGATTTTATTTAAAAGCCTCCATTGAGCTGTGTCATAGGAAAGTTAAAGCTATACTATATTTCCAGGGTTTGTGTTGTTATATTGTAAACTAGCCTTGCAACGTAGTTTTGCACGCGTACCGAAAGTAAACCAAGATTATTAAGTGTTATTTTTCATGAGTTTAAGTATTATATATACAAAAGATATTTGTGATTTGTATTTGTTTGTGTGCGTGTCATTGAGCATAAGATCGTGTTAGATACAGTTTTGGCTTCGCTTACAGCGGACCGTTTATTAAGGGACTATACATCTATATTATCTATACTAGTATTATATATTATATCAAAAATCAAAATAAGGATAAATATCTCTTATAAAAATAAATAGAGCACTTTTGTCGCGATAGTACGTGCTTTCACGTTATCACTACCCTCGTGATAAGCACGGCTCTCCAAAAGCTTATCGCGGAATATTTACTCGACTGCGGCTAATCCCTAAGAGAGATATTCTTGTTTTTACAAGCTTTTATTCTAACTTCACTTTTGTATGGATGTATGTTTGTATGTATGTTTACAAATCTTGCAAGGAATATTTGAACCAATTTCAATAGACCGATTGAGGTGAAATTTGGTATGTCTTCGTAACTTCGGTAACAAAAATATGTAATCATGGAGCTGATCTGACGAAAAGTTGGAAGATGACCATAGTACAACTAACGAAAATGCTTTAAAAACTTGTTTTTAAAATATTTTAATACTTATCCATGTAGAACTGTCTCATGACTATCTATACGTAAAAAAATATAATAAAATATACTTTAATGGTACTTAAATCATAGAAAAATCACTCAAAACTAACACAGAAATCGAAATCTCTCGATAGGCGGCACTAACGCTAGAAAACGATATCTTCCAGGCAACCGAAGCATCAAGCACCTGATCCGATAGGCGATAGGGAAAAGTTATTGAAATAAAGATACAATTAAAATAAGTTTGATATAAATAGTTAAGTATAAACAGACAGATCATTTCAATGTCTATGAATCATATTAATTAATCTTGTTTTTTTTTCAGGTAATCCTAAGTTTGGTTGTTAAAAATTATAAATACTAGCCCGCTATGCCAGACGTAACCAGGTACGTTATGTTAAATAGTCTTTGACCTCTTACGGATCTATCGTCATAGACTATCATCAATAATGAAAACTGATGCAGTTCCGGAGATGAGCGTGTTCAAACAAATAAATTGTTTATAGAGATATTTTATTTTAAAAAATCAATTAAAACCTTTTAATTAAAGAAATGACTGCGAAAGTATATTACAAAAGTGAACATTCAACATTATAAAACCGCTTAACACTAAAATTGTGCATTGATTGACGTGGTTTATTTTCATTAGGTCCAGTCACCTAATGAAAGACAAACAGACAATTTTTCTTATTTTTTAACTATACATCTTATTTTTTCAGTGATATATTATATGAATTCAGTTCTCCTACATCCTATACAATGTATTAATCAGAAAAATAATGTGAGGATCTTAAACTAATAATTAATTTGTAGTAACTATTTTGTATCCATTATGTACAGTAAACTATAAAGTATAAGAACACATTCATATACCCTACTACTTACTGACAATTGTCAGCATGCAGCAATTCAATTGTAACGTTTAACGTGTTTATGAAATATTGTAGCAAAAACGACGATCGATCTCATCTTGTCTTTTAACTAATATCTTCTATGGTAATACTTCTCATACAAGTCCTCCCAGAAAACCATCTTCCTCCGATGAGGGAAGTCGATCATTTCCAAAACTGGACTAATATCCAGTACACGGGGATGGTGTGGATCCAGCGTGGTCCACTCTAGGTCTGGAGTTTCAGGTTTTCTGCAAAAAAACATTTAGTAGTTAGAATCGACTGTTAGTTCTTTACTTATTATAATTTTATTTTCTACTAGGTTCAACCGGGTTAAACCCGATCCTGTTAATATAGTGAATGTAACCTTGATGCTTATAAATAATTTGGCTTGGTAAAAAAATATTATAATGTGTTCAGTAGATCTAGAGATTACACCCTACGTTTTTTAAACTTTACTTTTATAATATTATTATAGACTACAAAATCCTACTTACAAATTCTTAACAAAACTACTCCACAACTGTATCAAATGTTGGTGAACATTGACATCTTCACCGTCCAAGTCTTCGTCCTTAGTAGGAAATAAGTACCCCAGTTCATCGGAATGGGCAGCTCCTGACTTAATGACCCAGGGTTCAGGTTCGACCCCCACGCTTCCAGAGTGCGAGAACTGGTAGTAGTAAACCGGGCCCTGGGTCGCGTGGAGCTTGGCACTGCGATGTATGTGGTTAAGGAAATATGCATCTCTGAGGGCAACATGAATTATAGGAAGTTATCAGATTATCAATTTAGTGACAGCGTCACTAAATAATGAACTCTCTAAGACTAATTAATAAGACTAATAAATATCTACAATTTTATATAGCAATGTCTGAGAATATTATTAGAACGTTGAATGTTTTACCTGTAGTATTCCAGAACGGAACTCATCGCCATATTATTATCTTTAAAATAAATTTCCGTAATCTGTTTGACTATCGGATTCATTTCTCGGTCGCTCATCGTCTGGAACTCCATAGGAAGCAGGAACGCGACATCCTTCGACATTTTTCTGACTGAATTTACATCTTCTAACATAGAAACGAAAACATACGCTTCATTGCTGTTGTAACCAATAATCATGGGAACAGGAGACATTCTGCCCTTCGTTAAAGTATTAAAAGGAGTCTCTGCTAGTAAACTCTCTTCATTCTTAGTTGGCTTGTCTACACACATGCCAAAGGGGAAGTAAGGCAGGTCAAGCTCTTCAGATATGGTGACCAAATCGTTTATCGTTGTTCGTGATATTTCGGTTTCATTCATCATCATATGTAGATAGTGTGTTCTATCGGTAGCGTCATAGTTGAACGCCCACGGTGCTAGGATGCTTCCGCTTTGCATAATCACCCCGTGGTACAGCCCATTGGACATTGGTGAGACGGATAAAGCTTCTACCATCGCGGCGCCCAGACCTTGTCCAGCTATCACAATTCTATTAGGACTCCCCTTAAAAGCGACTATGTTATCCCTTATCCATCTTAAAGCTAAAACAATATCTTTAACAGCAGCGTTGCCTGAAATTTTGTCTTCGCTAGAGCACATAAATCCAACAGGCCCTAATCTGCAAACATTAACGCTCTTATTACATTTTAACATATAGTCCACTGAACAGTGTAGTCGCCAAACTTTCGAGTGCTCAAAAAACCGCGTGTTTCTTTTATGGATACTATAACATCTTACCTATGTCTGACAATAACAACGACAATTCCTTGCATAACCAACTTTTCTGGCCAATAGTCACCGCTGCCCTTCACCCAAACCATGACTGGCCAGGGTGCCCCGCTTTTTGGAGTATGCACGTCCAGTTTCAGACAGTCCTCGACCTCAGATCTTGAGGTGCAGTACGGGTCATGGGATTCCCGAATACCACTCCACCTTGGTGCCAGACCGGCTTTCTGGAAATATCCGTGATTGAATGGCTTTTTATTATAAAATTAATATCAATATACAATTATGGGCATTTTTTTCAAAATATTGGCATATTATCTATTACATCAAATAACTATAAAATATTTAGGTATATCTATGTATTACTAATCAAAAAAACGATACAAAACATGTAACTAGCAATATTCTATCGTTACGCTTTTCAGGGATCCGTACAAGAAGGGTTAAATTGAAACCCTATTATCTGTATCAGTCCGTCTGTCCGTCACTAAGTTGTTTCTGAAAAATCGCGATAGCTAATCACTCGAAAAATGCACCAAATATGAACATCAGTTGTTGCTATACTAAAAACACAATTAAATAAACATTTAATTAATTAACGAACGTGATGTTGTCCTGATATTAATTGAACTTGAAATATTCACAAAACACTTAGTTCTCTATTGACGTTAATAATAAATAATAAAATAAATTTGTACAAATATTTAGTAGCGGTCTCACCCACCAAACATGATTTTTTGCCGCTTTTTTGCCCTATATTTAAAATAGCATCATGAAATATTTACTAATTATTAAGTTTTATTCATTTATCCTACTCACTTCAGAAACTTATTAAATTAATTTAATTAAATTATAATTCAAGTAAAATTATAAGTCAATATTATTTTCTATATTCGGGAATAACTCCTGTTTACCTTGTCAATGGTACGGAACTCTACGTACGCGAGATCGACTCGTTGTTTGAAAACGTATAAAGAGTTTGTATTTAACATAAAAAAATTAAGTTACATTTATGTCTCATTACGCCTGCTGTTTATCAATAGCAAAGCTTTGATCGATTGCTAATAGACTTCCATCAAGAAAATTGCACTTGTTTTTATTAATTTATTCTAACAAACAGAAAAGTAAAAACTACTTACCTTAAACCGCCCTCCAGGCCCGCTCACAGACCCATACGGAATGCCAACATAAGACAGGAATCCTCCATGGTCCATCCCACGTATTCTGCCCTGAGCAGTGACTACTGTATTCCCAAACGTCACGTGTACCCAACTCAGTAATGTCAACAACAATAAACACCATAGCATTTTGACTGCTTCGCTGTAAATACAAGAAGTTGTAACTCATTTATGACTACTAATATATTACTTGATGTAGAAAACAATTGCTTTTATAATTTGCGAAGTGTGCTACTTTGGAAGTTGGCCGTTAATTAGTTGCGGTAGAGGCCACAAGAGGCCCTAAATTGAGATACTGTAACACCGTAAGGTTCTAGTCTAATTCTATATATAGCTGACTTTCCCGCAACTAAAAAAAATTACAAATAAACTCTAACAGTGTATCAGTCCCATTTATTAATATTTTAAATTCCGTAATCGGGCTCTCCGTAGATACCCTTTAATTTAATACCGCAACCTCTACAAGCACTTTTAGTGGTCCGTCTAGGTGTCTGTTTTATTTTTTGATGGCAAATTTTTTTTGAAAACGCCTCTTTAAAAAAATACGCAAAGTGGATACAAATAAGTCTAAATTTTAAGCCATATCAATTCAATCAAAACAAACCTTTGCAGTGTCCGAGCCAGTTGGTATTCAACAAGCAATCTTGTCTCTAGAACTATATTGATCATACCAGAGGTGTGATCTAAAATACGCTTGCGACAGGTCAGTAATTGGATGTCAGATCGCGTGCATCGGGGTGCAAGTCCACAGATTAGTATCAGATTTAAATGGGGCTTGTTTATTATATTGCTATACTTTGGATTTGTGTGGATATGGCTTTGTTGAAATTGTTACATTAAAAGTAATAATTTTAAGTAGACCATTATTTAGCAAGGTGACCATTTAAAGGCTCCTGTATCTGAATGTATGTAAAAACTGTTTATGAATATCTCTAAAACTAGTCATTTTAATATTATATATAGATACAGATAATGACAAAGAAATTATTGATGATTATATAACTAATGTGTCGCATTCTAACACATGCTTTTAAGTTTCAACTGATCAGGCATCCTCAAAGGAAGCAAAGGACATACACATCCTTTTCCTTCCACAACAAAATATTGTTGTTTATTATTTATTAATAAAATGTATATTTATTGTATGTGTCAACAATATCTAAGCGTCGTGTAAAATGCACAACACTAATGATGTCCGGTGCAACCTTTCCACGTTCACGCTCAAAGGGACACCAATTGATTATACAATTTCACTTTTACTGAAATATCGCGTAATTGCTTTATTCATAAACTAGTTGTATCGCGTTACGTTCACTGGTTAACTGATTTATTGCTACCATACAATAGTTTGGTGTTGAAGAGTTGTATTATACAATATGTTACAAAACATGTGTCCAATCCTGAAGGGTAATATTCTCTGTTTAAAAATATTTTGGAATAAAATAAAATAAAAAATCTGTATCTATAAATAACAATAAAATAAAGTTCTTAAGGTTATGTTTCTAGTGAAAAATTTACCCAAATATATATTAATTGTCGTGTGTATAATATTAACTAGAAATTATCGAAATTACGACATCAAGGTATAAGCGGAAGAAATAAAAATTGTTAAAAAAATAGGCATTTATTTTGAAATAGATATATATTTCTCAAAAACATTATCATAGTCTCGCCTTATTAACTTTAAAAAAAACATAACAGTCACAAATCATTAATTTTCATAGTGCAATTAAAGACCTCAGTTCTCATTAAAATAATTCCATATTTAATCGTTCTTACAACTTGAATTTTAATTTACTAATTATACAATTCAGTGATATTTATATTGTATTGGTCGCTAAACACGAGGTGAAAATTTTATATGGAAATACATAGTAGTGGAAATCTGATGAGGAAAATAGCGAAAAACACTGATGAAAGTAACGAGGTAAAGTAAAGGTAATAAAAATACATCCTGTATCACTTCATCATTCAATAATATCAGTTAACTGCAGAGAAAAAATATTACTCCTATCGGTGTTTTTCGATTGGTATCCCTACTTTAAAGACTAACTTGAAACATCCTGTATAACATAATTTAAATACAGTAAATCGATCGTCTTACAAAACATAAAAGAATTTAAGTACTCTTAAATTTACTAAGTAGTATAAAGTTGTAAAAGTCGAAATAAGTACTTTATACAAAATTTTGTGTCCTTACATCTAGCATTAAATTATCTTACTTAAACTTAATAATACAAGTATGGACAAAGTCTCTAAACGCTAAAAATGTGAATTTTGTTTTGGAATTAATTTGAGGGTATCCCAGCCGTTAAGGATATCCCCAAGTGGCTATTATTGACAACCTGGGGTTAGAGGACTCCTCAGTCAATCAGAAAATCATATTCCTAATATCGATACCAATATAAAAAGCTGAAACATCCCTTAATTTGAACGCCTTATCTATAAAGGGCATATCTTGAGGAGTGCTTTAGGCAATTGCATTTTGTTCTAAAGTACCTTAGTACAAGTATATGGGCAAATTACTATTAATATCAGCTTTATCTAGTGCCTTGACTTATTCTTTCAATGTTATCCATAATATACATTTATTAACGGGCTTTATTACCGTACAATATTAACGCTTATTTGTAATTCAATGGCATACCAAATTAATCTTACACATAGTTATTATAATCTTTATCGTCCATACCAATCAGACAGTCAATGCTAAGACTATTAGCGACGTGAACTATTATATAGAGCAAAAACGTGGCTTAATGATAAGCAATCATTTTATTCACAAATATAGCATTAGAAACAACTCAATCCTAACTCCAGAACTTAAATCCATGACTTAAATTGGCATTTTAGGTCAAAAAATAACCCTAAAGTCCATATCATGCTTAGTGCGTTTACAACCTCTAAAGAAACACAGCACAAAAGTATTAAAACTCGTACTTAAATATACAAACAGTGAGGTCATTGAACCCACGTGTGCTCACAAATCACACCACACCAAGAGATCACGAACACTTGTACACTAATATGCCTTAAGATAAATAGGCTCAGACAAATAGCTTAAGTCGTAAAACTGTGGAACAGCTGCATCATGGCATTCTGCTCCGGGGTCAATGGCTCGTGGCTGTGGAAGATGGGGTCCTTGAGGTTCTGGTACCGAATGTCCTCGGTGTGCGTCACGTTGGGCCACTCTGTCGCATCCTGTTGTTTGCAAACTGGCTCACTGGAAAAGAAGATGAAACTCAAATGATTATTCCGAAACTTTAACGCTTAATTTGTCTCAACAAAGGTCAAAACAGATATCTTAGAAGAGCCTTTAGATTTTTATAAGTAATAATAATACTTACTCGCAGTTAATGAAGTTTTGAATGAACCATGTCATTAAATCGGTCATAGCTCGATCTGACGTCGTCGGTGGGTAAAATCCTGATGTTCCGTCCATGGAATTTGTCCGGAATATATATGTTAAGTCCTCTATATGGCCGGCCCCTTTAAATTTCAATCCTTTTGACTCCTTTATAACGCTAAAGTCAGCTTGGTAAGAGAACTGATACAGAAACATGGGTGCCGCACCCTCTAAAGCCCTTCTTCTGTTAGCCAATTCTAAAGCAGGATATGCATAAAATATGTCTGTGCAAGCGGTAATGTATTTATCCATAGTAGCACCACCATTGAAATAATGTTTTTCTACTTTCTTTGCGTACTCCATAGCTTTCTTAACTGGTACCTTGTATATTAAATTAGGGGACAGAATCAGTAATGGATTTTCTTTAATCTTTGCCAGGATATCGATTTTTTCAAAATTAGGCCGGAAAGTTTCGCACTCGGCGTCCGTGAAGCCGACTATAAGTGGAATTTCTTTACCGACACCTTTGGCCAGAAGCACTTCGGGATCTTCGTCTAAAACTGTGGTGACACCTTCGAAAGGATGTTCGACAACTGGGAAGAATGCGGTCAGCCCGATCTGGTCTTGTATCGCCTGGTTGACCGCCATGATCTGCTCTATTGGGGTGTGAATGAGCTGCTGGTGTACGTCCTCCGGGTCGGTGGAGTTGATACCAAGAGCAGTCACGAATAAGTTACTGATGAACTGTGCATATACGGGGGAGGCGGTGAAGAAGCTGGGGATAGCTGTCCCGCTCATTATTACGGCCCTGAAATGTGTCATTCGAATCATTAATATTGTGTACATGTAGTAGTATGTAAATATACACACTTAATAATTTTATGTATAAATGTAATATGTAGATACATTTTTATGAGCTAATAAACCTACTTTCCTATCGTGAGACATTCAAGTCTTTTATAATTACTTATATAGTTCTAGAGTTTCTTACGAAAACAAACACTATAATAAAAAATAATATCGACGTGTGTGGATCCCCACTAATAATTTTTTATGGTCTTACGAGAAATTAAAAGTCTCGAAAATTTACCTTTTAAATAACCCCTGTGCAGCTTTGGAAACTGTCAGCAAATGGGTCAAGCTGGCGCCAGCGCTCTGCCCAGCAATCGTCACGTCATTAGGGTTGCCCCCAAAAGCCCTGGCGTTGGTCTGCACCCACTTGAGAAGGGTGATGGCGTCCCGGAGACCATTGTTACCGGGGATGCTCGAAGAGTTAAGGGATAGGAATCCGAAGACGTTGAGTCTGAAACATATATGTTGAAGTTATAGCAAGATACATTTAAAATTTTTCTTCTTCTTAGTCGGGCACTCTTGTCAGAGTGGTCGTGGTTGCACTGACGAGGTACATGGATAGGTGGTATTTGAGTCGTGAGCTATGTAGAGGGTAGTTCTTCCGACGATTTGCTTCGATGTTGTTTCTTCCATCCAACTTTTACACTTAGTCCAAATCAAATGTGAAAGTTTGTGATAATGTATGTATGGATGTTTGTTTGTTATTCTTCCACGTGAAAACGGCTAGACCGATTTAGTTTTAATTTGTTATGTAGATAGGTGATATCCTGGATTAACACATAGGATTCTTTATATCCCAGAACTGCCCCGGTAATGGGCACTACAACGGCGGGTTTGACTACAATATGGTTCGAAAAGCAGCTTCTATAAGGAACATGAATTCTACTTTTTACCTTTCTGAAAAACACACTGCCTTAAATGTTTTGTTTTCTCCAGGCATATTGAATACGTTATGTATTCATTTTTCGATCTAAAGGTCAACTCTCGGATTGACAATGAATTACTACCTTATTTTTTTTGGTTCGTTTTTGTATAAATTTCGGTTTCTAAATTGATAACTTAAAATTAATGACGCGTTATTATAACCGCGAATTTGCATATTTACTGGTTTGTACAATTCAAACAGTCTCACACATTTTAAAATAAGCAATGTTTTTTTTTTCATGATTTAAGTTGTTATTTCTAGATGGAAACCTTTGCAAATAAGCAAATCATTTTGTAATTGTTGTAGGCTTTAAATAACCCCCAAAAAAAATAGTACCTACTTATAATATTAACGAAAGTTACATAGGCAGAAAAAATAATATAGGTAACAACTATACTATCAGCAAGTTATGTAAAGAATGCTCTTATCAAAGTGAAAATTCCAAGTTACTATATCGTGAAAATTTAATTATATACGCTGTGTCCGTATCCGCTTTTCCATTTTTTCTAGAATCTAAGTCGATCAGTTTAAAATGGCTCGAAAAATTTACGCGTTTTACCTTGATAGTTTTCTATCTGATAAAATATTTTGAAATTCAAGTAAATGAGAACCTAATTTTTTTATGACATGTATGAAGGTGTAGGTCAAACTTGAGCCACAAACGTTGAGTAGATTTTGTGTAAAGGAGTAACAAACGTGCATAAACCCTCAAAATTTTTTCTTAACTTATAGTATGATTAAAGTATTTTTACACCTACCTATAGTAAAAAAAAAACTTTTACAATTACTTTTTTCAACTGCAAAATGGCTTGGCAATTCATTCGTCAAAAATGTGGTTACGTAGTAAAACTAGCTACTATTAGTTTCTGAATTGTAAAATTTTCCACTAATACAGTTTCCGCCAACGATTTTTTTCGCCATAATCTACGGTACAGATGTTTTGCGGAAACCGAATACGTTGTAGCAAAAAGGTCGTTAACATTATTGTACAATGTTAAAATTGTATGGCCAAGGTCGTACGAGGCACGTGTAATACGGGTCTGACGAGATTCACTTGGGTTAAAATCTGATCTTTGGTTGGCTTTGTCAGCTTTGTTTTTATGTGCCGGTTGTTCATATGTTGGGAGTAACGGTTTGACTAAATGCGGTACTTAGCACATTCCGTGAAGGTCAGATCAGATGAAATTCAAACTTTGTTTGAGCTGCAATATTAACTAAATATATCATTAAGAGTTAGGGTACAATTAAATCGCGCCATCCAAAAAATTGGAACAAAGTAATTCGAGATAATAAAAATAGAAAATTTATGTATTCATTGATTAAATAAGGTAAATCTTATGGGAAATTGTTTGGGGAGTCACGCTTAACAGCTAAATTCTAAGATTCTAAGTAGTATATCAGAATGGGAACAGAACATAAGATTAAATTGAATGGTGTGCGTCATAATGCAAGTCCACGTGCTAGGGTTGTTTACAAACAAGCCGTGACGACAGCGCTCGGCCCACATTATCTGTTATCAGGCGCCCTTATCACCGCCCTACACACGAGGAGCACGCCTTTTGTATAATAGATGCATCTTCAATCTAATATCATCTTACTCATTAGCCTAGAAAATGGAAATTAGGTCCCAAAATTTGGTGGTGATACAAAACTCCAGAAATGATTAAAATCAATCAATATTTGAATTATTTAATTGTAAATGTTAATTAATTAATTTAAAGTTTAATACTATGTTTGTACGAGTCTTAGTTACATCGATTTTGCTGACATTTGTCATCAGACAGTTTATAGCATGAATCTTATCGTGGTATTGCCAAGGAAACGGAAACGACACGCGTAAACCCTAAAGAACGGCTAGTATTAAATTAACGAAACATAAATAACAAGATTATGTAAATCGGCGACTAGTTAACCTCTAGCGAGCGAGCGCGTGCAACAACAAAATCCCACGGGTCAAGTTAAAGATATTTCTGAGCTTTACGTAAATAGTGATAACCTTACACCTAGCTATTTGCCGAGATACTGCTAGCTACTGATTGATAGTACTTTCGATGCTATAGAGAAATCAACCTGTAATTGATTGACTATTCAATATTCCTACCATAGAAGCTGTAGTAATAACCCAAATGTTTTGTGATGCTATGACGATTCAAAAGTGTCACATAGTAGATCAGTGGACTAACTTTGTCCGTAATGAATTCATGGAACTGGAATTCCTGATTTGCTTCATGGTTATTACCAAATTTATCTGTATCATGTATGTGTATTGAGAATTTACGAATGCTTTTATACATACCTATAATTAAAAGTGATAAGAATCACCCCTCGTCGAACCATATACTCGGGGCCGTGGATATCAGTGTCCCCGGAGCCGAAAGCGAAGCCGCCTTCATGCACATACACCAGGATGGGTAGCCCCACTTCTGAAGCATCCCTCGAGCTGGTATCAAGGGGGACGTGCACGTTGGCGTAGATACAAGCTTCGCTAACATTGCGAGGCTGGAGTAGTGGCGTCATGAGAACATCGTGCTGGGGACAGATGGGGCCCTCCACGAACGCCTCACGAATTTCGTCCCATGGCTCCAGAGGCTGTAACTCCTGAAATAAGGAGTTTTAGATGATTAGAAAATGAGATTTCTATAGGACAGGCTAAAGACCATTTCCAAGCAGGGTTAACTCATTATAAAGTGGTCTGTCGTGTTTTTTGTCGTCTGTACCAATATTTTAATTCTTTCTTTTTTACACATTATTGTGTTAATACAACTAATAATACTCATCATAATTTGTAATTGGTATGAACAATGCGATAGTAGTTGAATCTTGTGTTAAATTTTTATCACTTTGTATGAGGCATAAGATATAATGTAATAACTCGGCAATTAGGTGTAAACCGTACTCCTTAACAAGGACGTAACACGCGATCATTGTTTGCTTTAATTGTACTCAAATTAGCTGTTATGACATAGATAGTAACACAGTTACTTACATTTAATTTCAATTTTTTTATTTCGATTAAATACATATCTAATAAATCTGTACTAATAACTTATAATAAATCTGCAGAGAGGTCGATTCTATACCTGAAATTTATTTCAGAAATAACTATAAAGGGGTGATAAGGGATCAATACTGATGCCAAAAATGCCTTAATTACCTTAAACCTCAGTTCTCCAACGGGTTGCTTAGCGTATGGTATGCCCCGGAAACTGGCATACGCCGTATCAGCATCGGCCCATCTCTTCAGTCCGCAAATGCATCCAGTATTGATGCGAGCCTTAACTTGGCATTCCGTCGAACGGCCGCTCGTGATTGCTGCACCAAAATTAATAAGTTAATTTGAATAGCGTCAGGCGTGGCTTTGCGGAAGAGTTTGCTAAGTAAGCGGCCCGTGACTCCGACCCGCTGGGGTAGCAGGCACGGGAAGATGGAACTCAGTGGACTTTTAGTCGACACAATTGCGACATAACCCTTGACTGGGATATCCGAAAATTTCTCCAATATAAATAAGCGTTGTCATGGAACGAACTTGAATTGCCAAACACCAAAAAAAGTTCGAAAAATTTATCATACTTCTGTAATTGAAGGCGCTTTAAGGTGGTCACAATAGGCCAAGTCATTTAACCGGTCTTTTATAAAGTATATAAAAATACGTGTTATAAATTTTCCTTATGTTTACTTCCTAATATATTTAAACGGTTTTTTTGACAACATAATTGTATACGAGAGGTACATTCACATAGTTTGTTGGACCATTTAAATTCCATTGAACTGTAAAGTACTTAAAATTAGGCATTTTATATATACAGTATGTTATGAATTATCCTTATTCCTTTGAATTGCTCTATAATAATTTCTGCGAAAGGCGAGGTGTTTCATGAAGATCGTCCTATTTATAATTATATAATGAATTTAAGAATTTGTTCGAACAAAAAATATTTATGAGTAGATTTAAATAATGCGACACGGTAGCGAGGTCGAAGTCAGCTGTGTCGGACCAATATAGAATTATGATGTAGGAAGGAAACTTGAAATATAACCAGTTTGGACATTTGACAAATTATGTTGACTGACGAGATATAATTTAATATTATTATACAAATAATAATATATAAATATGTATTATAACTAGCCGTTGCTCGCGACTTCGTCCCCGTCGATTTCGTTTTAAATTATATCTGCGCTCCTATTAGTCGCAGCGTGATTTTATGTAACCTAAAGCCTTCCTCGATAAATTGTGTATTCAATAAAAAAAATTTTAATTAGAACCAGTACTTCCGGAGGTTAGCGCGTTCAAACCAACAAACAAAAACTTCAGCTTTATAATATTATAATATAGTATAGATAGATCAGTCAGAGAAATGGTTTAAAGACCAGAAATTTTATATGAACACTAGCGAAATGATGTAAGCTATCCTATTTTTTAAATTGTATCAAACTGCGCATGGTGTGCGAATTTAATTTAAAAGCGGTTCAGTAGTTTAGGACTAGGAGTCAATCGCGGACAAACAACGTGACACGTAATTTATATATTATTATCTAAGATTAAGATATAGTGAGAATACGGAATAAATAGTATAAGCGCGATTCAGAATTACACTTAAAGCGATCGGTTGACGGTTCATTAACATCGAAAGAAGTGTTCCCTCGATTACTAATAAAGTAAATATTTAAATTGTCAAAGACGGGAAATATAAAAACATCCTTTTTAATTCTTCGCACACTTTATTTGTGCACAATAACATATTAAAAAAAAATAAAAATGTATATATTAAAAAAAATGTTACTATTTATTTATTGTAAAAGTTTTTACAAAAAAATTGTGGAGCTGCAAATAACCGGCTATATTATTATTATTACACTTTATTTGTTATTATAGTAAATCAATTATGTAGTAGTATCCTGACTACGGTATTACGCTAAAATATGATATTGTATGCAATGCATTTATATATCTATATATCTCGTAGCAAGAGCTACGTGACACGTAGCACAACCAAATAACATTAAAGAAATGTGTATCAAAATAATTTGATAATCAAATTTATTTGACATATAAAAGTATGTCCTTTTCAATACCAAAGCAGTTGGTGTAAACCTTTTTATGTTTTATTTGAGATATTTCCAAGTGCATTGCTTTAACATAATAGTATCAGATTCTCTTAGTAGGTATATCCAGAACCTAATTCGATAGATAATATAAGTATAAATGACTAACTCAAAATAATAAATGGAATCTAAAAAATGTAATGCATTGTTTATTTAGATATCAAAAGCAACACAACGTCACGTAACAAGATAGCATTTAATAAGTACCACGTGTTTTAATTGTAGGTGTATGAGGCTAGCTTGGTGATTGAAAAAAAATCTAAGAAAGGGCAAAGGTACAGTGGACACCCAACGGGAGACGAAACAAGGGGGTTTTGCTCGGTACTAGCCAAGGATGTTTTGGATATGAAATTTCGGATAAATGGTTATGGTGGGTTATCCCTAAGAGATAGATATGTTCAATCATTAAAAATCTCTAAATTTATCAGTGTTTCTCTGCTATATTATGCATGTATTATACACTAGCTGTTGCTCGCGACTTCGTCCCCGTCGGATCTATTTCTATTATTATATTATAGAAGATAGACATATACTGTCGCGGACTTTTTTTAGATCATTTAAAGAGGAATCATTCTTTCATACATATTTGTTGTTATCTTGAACCGTTTTCGCAGCGCACGCAAAGGAAGCCCTTAAAGATGAATAATTTTCCCCGTTCTTTCCACTTTTTCCATTATATCTTCGCTCTTATTAGTCGCAGCGTGATGTCATGTAGCCTAAAGCCTTCCTCGATAAATGGTCTATTCAATAAAAAAAGAATTTATCAATTCGAACCAGGAGTTTCTGAGATTAGCGCGTTCAAAAAAACAAACAAACTCTTCAGCTTTATCATATTAGTATAGATATAAACCTTCCATAAGAATCACTCTATATTTAAAAAAACCGCATCTAAACCCGTTGCGTAGTTTTAAAGATCTAAGCATACATAGGGACAGACAGACGGCGGTTAGCGATTTTGTTTTATTGATGATGCAATTGGTATAGGTGGTGTACATATGTATTTTTTTTTATCTTTATTTTTTTAGGGCTTTTAGCTCTAAAGCCATGTCAGCCCATCATCAAAAAAATTACAATAATTACAAATTATTTGTATATGTCGATTAAAAATCTAAATAAAAATTTTGCCTGGCTTGATGCCGGATATGCCAACACTGTTTGCAGTGCACCGACATCAAGCCTGTTTATACCTAAATATATAAATAAATGTGTATATGTATATGGTGCAGTATCAGCGCGCTGCACCTACATGATACGTCTACCTGCTCGGGATGTTTTGCTCGTGTTGCCTGTCTTTGTTGTCTGACCCGTCCACTAAGCAACTTTCAATATGTATATGGACGCGCCAAGGATATCCATATCCAAATTTTGGCAGCTTAATTCTTCGCTTAGCTTAATTTAGATTTTAATAAGTGTTGCTATGCGTAAGATTAGGTTTGGCTAATTCGGGAAAAATTGTCGTATTGTCGTCAAGGTATAGGAAATGCTAAATCTCCAAATTTCAAAAAATTCTTTAGAAAACTTTGAGCATAGGTTAAGTTGAATAGTGTGGGCGCAGTCCGGGCGCGTGACTACTAAAATGTTATTACATAGGAAACAACAAAACATCGAAATCGATTCATTCGTTCTCAGGTATTTGTTTTGAATGGTGTTACTAACCCTAGTTTATTTACTTGTTTTTATTGAAAAAATGGATTTTATTTTTTGTATAAATTTCGTTCCATTTGTACTGATTTTTTGTCAAAATGGACGTTTTCAAAATGATTGATAGTTCATTTATTATTATTTCTTTCAAATTGTATGCGCTTGTCGCGAATTTTCAACCTTGAAATATATAACAACTAGCCGCGCACCGAGGTTTCACCCGCGCAATTTTCCGTGCCAATACCGGGACCAATCCTATCCTATGTAGAAAAAAATAAAACGTCACTAAAATTGCATTTGACGATAGCTGGGCGCAGTGGTAGCACAACTGCTTTATGCGCGAAGGGTCGTGGGTTCGATCCCCACACCGGAAAAATATATTTGTAATTTACATTTGTATTTTTCTGGGGTCTGGGTGTTGCTATGGATTGTATGTATGTATTTACAAAAGAAAAGTATGTATAAGTAATCTATTCCGTTATCTAGTTGCCATAACCACAAGCTTCTGCTTAGCTTGGAACTAGATGGCGCTGTGTATAAATGTCCTGAAAATATTTATTTATTATTATTTATTTATTTATATATTATGCATGTATTATACCTATAAACCTTCCTCTTGAATCACTCTATAAAAAACCGCATGAGAATCGGTTGCGTTTTAAAGATTTAAGCACACATAGGGATATAGGGACAGATAAAGCGACTTTGTGTTATACTGTGCAGTGATGATGTTCGTCGTGTTATTAAAATCTATCAAACTTAAAACATCTACGACTAACAACATCGACGATCACAACGATCACAACAACGACAACAACGATGAGTAAATTTGTCAGATCCGGTATACTGGTACACAGTATACCGGATCTGACAAATTTACTAGAACTGCTCAAAGTGCTAGAGGTTAAAAAATCTAAAATGCAGTAATAAATAAGCAAAGTTTAAAATAATTTACTCGTCTAAGGATAAAGTTAGGTTGTACTTTTTCTATATCTCATTCTTCTTTTTGACTTTTTATTCTTTAAAGTTTTTTTAACTTCATGAGGTCTTAAGCTTAAGCTGAAATTTATAAAGCGTACTTAGACGTTGCTTAGACTTACCTTATGAGGTGAGCATTGAAATTTATAGTCATTATCCTAAGCTCATGCTATGCAAATGCTTGGCCAAGTGTAAATCACCAATATCATTAACTAATAGACTTACGTGCTCTTTAGTATTTAAATACGGAATTCAAGAGTAAGTTTGACAAAAGCAAAGTCTAAGCAAAGCCTAACGCCTTATAAACTTCAGCCTTAGTGTGTGAAAATTAAAAGTCATTCTGAATGCTACACTTTATTTGGCAAACGTATTCGAAGAATAACAAGTTCTCCATTATATCGATCCCGATGCAAACAGACTAATCCTTTGCATTTTTCTTAATCCAGTCAATGAAGTATGACACTCGCGTGTACACGTCGGGGTAACCTCGCCCGCACGGCACGTTGTATGACACGATTCCAACTAGCTTGCTGTCTTTTACCAAGGGGCCGCCGGAATCACCCTACAAAATAAACACATACGTTTAGGGATTGCAATCCGGCGTCATTTTCAGTCCGGCCGGATTTGACCGGATTCCCATCAGTCCGGTCGGATTCGACTGGATCCGGCCGGATTGATTAAATCAAGATGATTTTCGCT
Organism: Eurema mandarina; assembly: GCA_018238005.1. NCBI lineage: Eukaryota > Metazoa > Arthropoda > Insecta > Lepidoptera > Pieridae > Eurema > Eurema mandarina. The sequence continues at coordinate 25,050 of DWAJ01000239.1, forward strand.
TTTTAGTACAAAATAAGTGAGTTGATCAAGTGTCACTGCACTTATATGTAAATAGTTTATAAAAATAAATCACAAATATATAAAATCAACTTTATTTTGTAAGTAAAGTTAAGACGACAAGAAAAAAATTAAAATTTAGTAGCGTAGGTAACTGGTAATAATTTTAAGACGTAACGAGTAGCTCAGTCTTTCTAGATTTCACTTTCACAGATAGATCAATTTATAAGTAACAATATTAATTATCAAGTAACTATAATATCTAATTAATAGATACAATTGACCTTACGTAATTAACTGAAATGAGATTAAAATCATTATTATCAGTATTTGAGAGTGCTATCAAACAAGTCTTATTATTTATGATTATGACAGATACCATCATGATTTGATGAATCTGCCGAACGAATGAATGGCAAAAATTATCACAATAATGAGTTTAGAACTCTTTAGTTTAATCATCTTACCTACGATAAATAATTATTTTAAGTAACTATTGTAAAAAAATATATGTATTAGAATAAAATCAACATCGATTTTGAAAATACGAACGTAGAAAAAAGTACCTACTCATGCAGCTTTATTATTTTATCACAAACTGCTATCACCGGATCCGGTCTTCGGATCCGGTATATTGGTACCGGATCCGGTTACCATCAAATGATGCCAACAGTTTTACTGTTTGCACCATTGCTGAATTAAGATACACTTGACTTTACTTTGACTTTGACTTTACCTTTGGCACGAAAACTAAGCACAAAGTGCCCGTGGTGCAGAAGATGATGAAGATTGATATTAGCACAAATAAAGCGTCCTTGTGATCCGCCAACACCTGAAAAAAAAGTCTTTAACAGGTAAGGTATTAAAGGTACAAAATTAGAAGAAACTATTTTTCATCCTTTACAAAAACTATTACAAATTTTAAGGTATAAATATGGTATTTTTAGTGTTGAAGAAACTTGCGATATTTCCGAAACAACATTATTTATCGCATCCTATAGACTTGCCAGATTGATTTTTACTTGAGTTCTAGAAAAACATTATCAAATCGCTTCGGCTGTTTTGGGTGGAGGTGGTCGCTACGGTAGAGAGGAAGGACGATGTAACTTTCCCCTGAACCAAAGGAAGGATCCTCGACCAGCCGAACCACTGATTGGCCCTTAGGTACCGATGGTACGATGTCGACAAGTTGTTTAAATGATAAGTCTCGAACAAATATCGTAAGCGCGATTCAGAACTCGGCCGCTACACTACTACCATGCGGAGCTGTGGTCCAGTTCGTCGGTGAGGCACTTAGCATTGCGTCTGCTCATGGCCTAATCTTGTCGCTTATCAGAGGTACCACGAGTAACCTCACCAGCGCGATGGGCGCGCCCATGATGCACATGATGAGCACGTTGTAGACCGAGAGCCCGATGTGCTTGGAGTCGTTGAGCGCCGGGATCGACACGTGCCGCGTCTCCCACGCCAGGAACGCGCCGAACACCTGCCACAAGAGGCAAAGTCAGAGTTAGAAAAGAAAGAAGAAAGAAAGAAAGAGTCAGCGTAAAGGCAAAGTCAAAGTGAAGGTCGACGTAAACGTCAAATTCAAAGTCGGAATTGACGTCAAAATCAAGTAAAATTGAAAGTTAAAGTCAAAGTCAAAACTAAAACCGAAACAGAAATCGAAACCACAAAACAAAAGTTACACTCGAAGTCGTAGGTTAGTATGTATGTTTGAATATAGGTTTTATGTTCCATCGTAAAAAAGCGAGTCACATAGGCTACAGAAATTTTAAGATCAATTATTACGAGAGACGACGAATTTAAGATTAATAATCGGGAGTGTACTTTAAAAAAATCGTTACTCAAAAATATCTTTCTATATGTATATTAACGATACCTGAGTTACTATAATATATAGCCATGTTATATTTTACTTTAACTGCTCTAAAAAAAATTACCTCATTGTAACAATAAATCGAGTTTCACTTATGTATAAAACAGATCTTACCAAAAGCAATCCTTTGTAAATATAGATGGCTCCAATGAATATGGACATCCGCTCCGACTGACAGTACTCGTTCTCTTGAACTATGACGATATCTTCGCTTGAAGGATGAGGCTGGAATTTTTTTTTCATTACTAAAGCCTTTAAATTGTTAATTATTTTTGATATTATGTAATATGGATAAGTTTTTGAGGATGTATGCTTGGAAATGGGCATGTCTGGATGTGTGGATATTTGTTATTGTTTAAATTCTGAATGAATTTAGCTGTAATTGCAAATGGCACGCAGGGCAAAGATAATCATTACATAGAATAAAACAAAATCGCTTTTTTCTGTCTGTCCTTATGTGTGCTTTAAAATTACACAAACGATTTTCATGCGGTTTTTTTTTCAGATAGAGTGATTCAAGAAGGTTTATGAGTATAATACAAGCAGAATTGTGGGTAAAACCGCTGCGCGCGGCTTGTATACAATAGAATACTAACATAAGCTTCCATCTGCTTGGTGGCTCGGTAGAAAGGGTCAGAGATCTGCCACGTGGTCATGATGGCCAGGTCCACGCATAGCAGGACACCCACCACCATAAACAGCTGGTAGTCTTTTATCACCTGGAAACGTATATATCCTCTATCTGAGCATTTCGAAATTCAAACTTAAAATAAAACCGTTTTTTCAAGAACAAGACAATTGACTATCCAAAACTTATGCTGCAAATGCAAAGATTGCTTTTTCTGATAAGTTTTCACCTTCAAACTTTCAAACCAATTAAGTTAAAATTTTGACTATACTTAGTCACTTATTCTATTTATCATAAGTCAAAATGTATATTGAAAATGCTCTGATTTTATTTTCATTTGTTCAATTTTTACAGCTACTAGCTATACAATTTCTTATTAATACTCACCTTCTTATTAAGCTTGACATCTGTAAATATCGAGTGCACTCTCCAGGTCTTGGAGAACATGGCGCCAAACGCGAGGCTGAAGCCCGCCATGAGGAGCCAGGCCCGAGCAGTACAGATATACGGAAACGCCGCTACATCACACAATGTTCTGGTTACAGGGTCTTTGGACTGACATATCTTTCAAGACAGGGTTCAAGGAAGGTTCTTTAACAGCTAATTAACTAGGTAGCACCCTTGTTTTGACACTAGTCTCACAAAGTTAAACATTGAATGTATTAGAGATTAGTTGTGTACAGAAAATTAAGATGTTCGAACGATTTAATAAGTAACACAAGTTTCTAAAACATAAATGATCTTCACGTAAATAATCAGTCGTTCTAGAATTGCCCAGATCTAGTCAGTTAGTTAGGTTTACGTTCTAAGTAGGTATACCAGTTCTTTGAAGGGTTATTTCCCTCTTCCCAAATGGAAGAGATATTTTTATATTAAGACAAACGTATAGATCAAAATTTAAATAACATTATTATCGTGAATCACCAAGAATGTCTGTGAAATCTATTTAACCATAAACGGTATTTTTAAACTCTCATATTTAAAACAATAAGTTTAATTAAACCATAATTTAATACCAAAAGAAGCATGACTTAACAGCACTAAACATGAAACAGAAATAAACACTTAAAGAAATCATACAACACTCAAGACAAGAAAAGAAAAGAAAACACTCCAAGAAAGAAAATCACAAGACGAACAATCAGAAGCGTTGCAGATGGATAAGGAGAACCAAATTTGGAAACATGCTGTCGACTCCGGTGACCTAGATAGAGCCTAGGTCTTTCTCAGAATCTCTACAAGGGGCTCTCAAAATTTGGTTGGGGATCCAGTCAGCCGGGGCGAAGCTCAAGCGGGGGGGACAAAGCTTTACCTCCACGCGGGACTTCCTGAGAAAGACCTAAGAATCAATGAAGATGATGAGATTATGGGTGACTGTGCCAGCGACATGCGAATCGAAAGTGCTAATTTTATATCCATTATTTAAATTTAAACGGTTATTTAGTTTTGAGTTAGTCATCGTTTACCTTCGATCCGAAATAATCAATAAACAAAGATAAAGCTTCATTGGATAAATGCTGATTAGATTTTGGACATACCGATGCTGCTGAGACTGGAGTCCAGGCCGAGAAAGATGACGCTAAGATAAGTGAGCATACAACCCACGATGATGAGATTATTCAAGTGTGGTGATGACATTTTGATGTACCTTTGGAAATTGAGATTGGGGTTTTAGAGTGAATAGTTTTTGATCATTTTATGCATATTCATTAGAATTAATTTTTGAATGTGACACTTTAATACGCTACAAATTTACTGTTTATATTTTTGTTGATGATATTAGAGAGTTCGAAATTGAGAACAATTGAGAAACCTTTTTTATGGATTGTTCTGAAATGTATTAAAAACAGAAATAACTGTTATTTTGGTAATACATAATAACACAACGATACATCCTACACTTACATTTAATAAGGGAAAAACATATAGGCGAGCCATTTAATGTTTTAAGATTACCATTGTCGTCCAAGAAGTTACAAGCCTGACGAAGTTACAGATTTAAAACACATGTGAGAATTTTTATGTCTGCTTGATTTTTTTTCAATTATTGTATTATAGATTGCTAGAAAGTTGATTATTCAGCATATAGTAAGACGTAGTAGTTCATATAGTTAAGCTATCTCTATTATTGAAGAACACAGATGACTAACAGTATTCTACCTAATATAAAGATGTTAGTAACCTTATCAAAAATTTATTAATCACCTTTGATTTCTATAGTGGATGTTCATGGCGAGGAAGCCGGTGGCCAGCAGGATGCCGATGCAGGAGCAGGAGACGAGCACGATGTAGATGGTCAGGTTGACCTGCGTGTGCTCGATCAGACGGAGGGTTCTGTCTTTTGGGGGGTTCCTGGGAAATTATAGTTGGGTGTGTCTGAAGTTCTATTGTATATAGTGTTTTTTTCAGAGAACTGTTGTCCAAACTATAGATATTGCAGGTCCGGGTAGCTATAATAACACCGTCAATGGCATAAAGTCTATTTGCAGCTATTTGCAAAAAATTAGATTTCACATAACATTTTTAGATTGTGTTCAAATTAAAACACAATTTATTATATTTCGTATATTCTCTTTTTATCGGGCAGGTCGAAAGGCTTAAAAGTTATACGATCAGTTCGTGTTTGAAGTTTAGGGTCACTGCATTAGATGAAACATCAAGGTGAAATAACAAGTTTTTTGCAAATATGTTACTTAGGTTCATATTTCTACAGTAAACCAAGACATCTATAGCTTTAAATACAATAAAAACTTCACGCTATCTCAAAAACTGGCGAATCAATGTTTGCATAACATTGGACAATTGTACTATTTGTCAAACTATATCAAGGTTTTCATCCAAGTGTCTTACTTCCCAATCCACTTGAAGGGATTCCCACTGCTCAGGTCGAGATGATCCCTCTCTGCGCAGTACTCCCCGACCTTGACTTCTCCGACCTGGTCTCCTTGGAACTGCTTCAGCAGGATCGATGCTTTGCGCTCATTGTCGTAGAAACGTACTGGACCCTGGGTTACGGTCATAAGTGCAATTAACAAATCTGGTGTGATATTAAATCTATGAAAACATAGTTAACAGCAAAGTCCCTTTCTTCTCTCTGTTTCTATGCTTGCTTGAATCTTTAAAACTATGCAACTGGTTCTAATGTGGTTTCTTTTGTTTATCTAGTTAGATGTATGGGTCTGAAAGAGACAAGAAGCTGTCTTCTGGCATTTCACTGTGTGGGTTCGATCCCTACTGGATAGGTAACATAGTAATAAATTGTTACGTGCATTTGTATTTTTCCAGGGTCTGGATGTTGTTATGGATTCACTAAGAAAAATATTTTTATGTAAAGAAAACTTTATCATGTTGCCACATCACAATCTCTGCTGGATAAAGGGTGTTAAAATTTTCTGAAGTAATATTATTATTATCTACTACTCCTAATGAACTTACAGTAACTCCTTCAAAAGTGACATTAGTTAGTGCGTCCAAGAACAGCTGTTCCCACTCTTTGTCCCTGTACCGAAAGTCTTGTACTGTCTTCTCTTTATACTTCAACTTCACACGGTGAGCTACTGTCTGGATTGCTAGAGCCATTGCCCAGATTCCTGGAAATGGAAACATGGAAAAATACCTTCAGAATCATCATCTCCAAATTTTCTGATGTAGGTCTTTTAACACCCTGTGTATATGCTGACGAAATAGGTAGTCAAATTTTTCCCAAAAAATCTACCAGATCCGTACCATTTTTTTGGGATATTTTTTTTACAATTTTGAAGTGGCGAGGTTACAGCTGATTACAAAATTACAGCTACTACAATAAACATCATTAGTAGTTATTATCAATATATCTATGAATATTAATTAAACGACATATTATATATACGTTAAATAACATGGTTAATAAACATACTGGTAAGCTAGTTAATAAAATAATTGAGTTAAAAGCCTTACCATCGTATGTGTACCCGTGAAACCGTGAGTATTCAATTCCCCTTCTACGATCGTATTCCACTTGATAATCTTTCGCTGTCTGAAAATATTTTATTAGCTTTCAGTACCAGAAACGAGATTAAATTTTTAGTCCTATCTTACACGTATCTGTAAATGCCCACGACTAGCCTGAAACATAATTATATCAAAGTTGATCCAACAAGTGGAAAAAATGTAAGGGATACCTATTTTCGCATTTAAATCTAACTTTGAAAAAATTTATAATGGAACTTGTTAAGGCTGTCTGAATAGGGCGTAGTGAGCAGGGCGGTGTGAGTAGGGCGGTGTGAGTAGGACCTTGTAAGTAGGGCGGTGTGAGTAGGGCAGTGTGAGTAGGGCGGTGACAGTAGGGCAGTGACAGTGAGAAGGGTGGTGTGGTGGTTACTCACGATGCCAGAGACGGTGGTCTCGCCAGTAGTGGAGAGCGGCAGCAGGTCGGTGAGCAGCGCGGTGTCGAGCGCGGCCGCGAGCTGCTCGTGCGGGCAGGGCGCGCGCCGCCGCCACCAGCGCGCGCTGTACGTGCCCAGCAGCAGCCACGTGTACGCGCGCCCGTACATCTCCAGCCTGCGCACCCACACCCGTATACATATATACGTAATAATAAAACTCTACCATCAAGGCTCTAAAATGAAATTATATAGAATGAAAGTTTTTATTATATTTTCAAACTGTAATTAAATGAAACAATTTCTTACTTGTAAGCTTCACAAAAGATCTTCATAGCCCAAGTTTCATTGAAGTTGCCCAAAATAATTCTGATGTCTTTCTCCTTGAGCTTGTTGAGAGCTGTGCTAACTTCGGTTGCGAAGCTCTGTGTTTCTGCTATTTCGAAGCTACCATTATCCAAGTCGGCTAGGAGACGATTGTGAGCCTGTCAAGTTAAGACAAAATCACTTACCACTATATAAATTGTACCAAAGGGAACTTTAAATTATTATGCAAGGTTACTGGGTAAGTCGACCTAGATCCTTTACTAGGTTGTAGTTTTCATTATTTCTGACTAATTTGACTATGAAATACTATATCCCAAACATAACCGTTATCAAGTTATTGGGCTTTAAAGACTTTTAATAAAAATGACGATTTTTTGTCTACTGTCCCACTTTGGATAGCTGAATCACGGTAGATATTTATAAGAGTATCTGCACGATAAGCCACATACTTTACTTTTTAAAAATTTAGCAAAGAAAAAATTAATTACGTAGAATTTATTCTTATTTTTTTACTTTCGACCAAAATCTGCGAGCCTGTCGGTTTGATTGCAGGTAAATTAATAATGAAAATAATAAAGCCACTTACCTAGTATACAAATACAGGAAAAGAAGCAAAAATTAGGGCCTAAAAACGTAAAAAAAGTGGGACAGTAGACAAAAAATCGTCATTTTTTTTAAAAGTCTTTAAAGTCCAATAACTTGATAACGGTTATGTTTGGGATATAGTATTTGTCATAGTATGTGCCTACTTTGTTGGGCATAATGTTAATTATCCTTACCGGTTTTCAATCAGCAATAATGTGGTTTTCAATTGGTGAAAGAATTTTTAATATCGGTTCTTTAGATCCCAAGATTACCCCTTACAATTTAACATACACACAAACTTTACTTCTATAAAATATTAGTATAGATTACTAGAAATTTAACTAGGTGCTTAGCGTTATTGTGACTTTAATGGTAATTAAATGTTACGTAATGTTTAAAGAGGGGTAGAGTTCAGAAAAACGTTACAGTGAATGACATGAGGGAGGGAGGATCTAAAATCTTAATCTTTTGATTACAAAAGATTAGTCATACTAGTATTCCCTGTATAACACATACTCTACGTCTAATATCTAATATCAAAAATTTATTCAATGAGGCTACATAAAGTAACACTTTTGAATCGTCATGGTATTACAAAACATTTACCACGGGTTCAGAAGGCAATTTCTACAGAGAAGAACCTATATCAGTGACCAACCAAGATACAGTAAGGATAACAGACATACCAAAGCATATCTCGGCTCATTCTGGTACAGGGTCCCGACCCTGGTCCAGTTGAAGTGCTCCAGGAGTCTGATGCGGGGGATGTTGAAGGCGTTCTCCGAGGGTACGATGCGGAAGAAGTTCGGGAACGCTTCCTTGGTGAACATGGGGTGGGTATCTGCGTAGGACAGCTGGAAAAAGTTCAGGGATTGGATATCAAGGTCTCCAATATATACCATTTTTTTATTATCATGAATGCCTGCAAGATCTTGCTTCCTAGCAATAAGTGTAGTAAATAGGTTTTATATTCAATTTGTTAATAAGTTATTTTTATTATATTACAAAAGAATTGTCAGTAGACAAGCCATGCTATTAAGTTGGCTAACACCAGCATAGTTTCACATCTGCATAGAACGTTCTCACTTACACAAGTGACAGTGTTGTTGTCACGTATATTTCTTCAACTACGATATAATTAATTTGGGTTTAATAATAAGACATATAACTACTTCCTTAACAGGGCTATTTTTTTTTTTAATGCTAAAAAACTCATTCATGTAGCAACTTCGACCTACACAAAATTCAATCCTGTAAAAGGACCAATACAACATAAACTTTCATAGATATGGTATTTAGTTCACTGAAGATAATACAACATAATTATATGTCATCTATAGACTCTAGCATACCTGAGTCAAATGCCAGTGCTTCGAAGCCTTCGCGATGGGATCAGTGACGTGGGTGCAGGCGGCTCCGAACAGCATCAGCTTGTGAGGACCGCTGTGCATCATGTCGAAGAAGGACTTCACGCCCACAGCGGCATTGCACTGGATGGTAGTATAAAACAATGATTCCTCGGTATAGTTTGGTTTGTTTGTTTATAAATATACACACTTTGTTTTTAATTTTATTGCGAAAGTACTTAGAAGAATATATGGTACCTCTCACAGAAAACTGGTGTCAATGTTACGTAATGTTTACTAACCCTACTAATACATCTTATAAATGCGAAAGTAAAGTCTGTCTGTCTGTCTGTTACGCTTGAAATTTGGTACACCTTTTAACTTGTAAAAGGGTTATTAGGAGAGGGGGGGTCAAAGTTTTAACTTAGCAACCGACTTTCATGCGATTTTTTTAAAGAGAAAGGTATAATCCTATCCTATCCTACTAATAGATCCATATAGACAAATCCTGGAAGATATTGCTTCCTAGCAATAAGGCCGCCAATTGGCTCAATTGTGTTTTTTTTATAATGTAGTCATTCCTGTATACTTTTGGTCAATAAAGTGTTTTTTATGTTATTTTATTTTTATTTATAATATTATAAATGTGAAAGTTTTTGAGAATGTATGTATGAATGTATGTTTGTTATTATTTTACGCAAAAACGGCTAAACCGATTTAGTTGAAATTTGGCATGTGGATAAGTGCTACCCTGGATTAACACATAGGATACTTCAATTTCCGGTATTGCCCCGGGAACGGGACCAGCAGTACGTGTACCAATTAACAAACCCATACCTCAGTATCGTTCCACCACATGTGCAGGCGGTAGTTCCTCAACACCGTGTCGTGTTCGTTGACGTGGTCTAGAGCCAGCTTCACGCTCGGCATCACGCCTCGACCTACAGCGGTGTTCACATAGCTTTGGTACTTAGATCTTTATTACGAGTGCATTACTATACCATAGAATAATAACAGCTAGAACTGCAATATGGACACGCAAAGTGAAGCCATTTCAAGTTAGACAATTTTGTCTACTTACATTCAATTTTTCTACATTTATAGGGTAAGTTTCTTATCCCACAGTTGCTGCTAGCAACTGTGGGCTTGTGTGCGTGTCATCGAGTATAAAAGCTGAACGTGCTTTTTACAATTACATTTATATAGTTTTGACTTCACTTACGACGGAGCGCTTATTAAGAGACAATCAAAACGGAAAAAAAAATTGTTAAGACGCACACTAAAATTCGAGAAACGGAAAGATTTTATTATATCTTGCGAAATTTACGACGAAATGTCGTAAAACTAAACTTGATTTTAGAATTGAACTAGAATATATTTTCGACGTATTATAATAAAAAAAATATATCAATAATAACATTGCTGTTAATAAAAAAAATCAACAAAGATAGATACCAGTGTTAGAGTTTTCTACCCCTTTTCCGAAGGGGAAGAAGCCAGCTATGTATACATCCGTCCGCCGGTTCAGTATAGCGTCCAGGTTCGGCTTCTGCGGCAGACCCTGGGCCAGGGTGATGAGGGAGAGGAGTACCAGCTCCATGGAGACCCTGGAATGGTTTACTTAAGCACACTTTTTTGCATGGCTTCTAAAGAGCAACTAGCTGAGTTTTTCGCTGGTGTTTTTTTTTTCAATAATTTGTAAGGTCAACGTAAAAGCTAACGGTCCAGCTGATGGTAAGCGGTCACCGTCGCCTATGGAACATCAGAGGAGTCGCCAGTGCAACGTCGGCCTCGAAGGAGAAAATTTTTGACACCTTTGAAGACACCCATGTCAAAGCGCTCCGAGAATACCTCAGAAGGAATCTCATAGGTTCTAAGAAGAATAATAATAATCTTCGTATGTATATTCTTAAAAATTACGTGTCACGTTGTTTACTCGGTTGACTCCTAAACTACTGAACTGATTTGAAATTAAATTAGCACACCGTGTGCAGTTTGATCCAACTTAAAAGATTGGATAGCTTACATCTCCATTTATTACATGCGTAATATATCCAAGTGAATCCAGGGCGACTCGCTAGTGCTAATAATAACTCTTTATTGTATCAATACACACCTTAAAAAGGACAATGTAAATAAATTAAAAACACTAAATAGTGATCTATTATCACTATAAGCGATCTCTCACAGGCGACCTGTTGTACGAAAAAGCTGAGCAATAAAAAATAAGTAAAAGTATAATATTAGAAATAATCGATATAGAATAAATTAATGTAACGCACATACATACTGCTTTTTAAACAATAGTTTTTAATCAATCAATTTCATTCGCAGTATGGATATTTTAAAACTGGTTCAGTTTTTCCGTAGCTTATTCTATGCAAGCAGATAATCAAATATTTCTCGGATATAATATTAAAATAGATAAAATAATTACTTACGTTTTAAATTACAAAATACGTTAAATCATAACATGTTTCGAAACCACTTATATCTTCACTACAACACTAACAGTTTTAATCTTAAAAATAAATATTTATTTCTCATAGAACACATAGTCGTGTCTTTTAAAAAGAATTATATTATTTTCTATATGATATAAGGTTCTGTAATAATTATGAAATGCGAGCTCGCGATAAAATTAGGCTTTCGTTGTATCGATCGGCGAAGGCTTCTAGGGATGCATGGCGTCGGAGCCTTCATCGATTTAGGCTTTACAGCAACAAGTATTGTGGGTATGGTTTGCTTTAATACGAGTAATACCAAATTACTTAATTTTTTGAGTATCTACTTAACTATTCTAAGTTATTACTTATTAAGCTAACTAATAGAACACACATATATTTAAAATTAAGATATTGATATTAGGTATGTAAATCAATATATGACATTAGGTCATCGTATGAAATTATTAACTAATAACCGCTAACTAAACTAGCGGATTTTTACGCCTTAAAAGCCGCCAAAAAAAAATTTAACTCGCCATATGCGTTGTTGAACGATGCACTTACAAATAATTCTTGCGATTTATTTTTATTTTAACTGCGCAGTAAACAAAGTATATTATTATCAGAAAATTTATACAAAACATTAAAGACCCAAATTAAAGTCAGAAATCCTATTTATCCATCCACATATCCACGAATTTAAAACATCGACTCCATCCCAACCCTAAGGGTTGTTTATCTTGACATGCGCTTTAGAAAGCAACCCCGGCTACGTCAGCTCAGACGAGACCTCAACACTACCTCATGTACAAGATCATACATAAATAATTGAGCTTTCATTTTATACTAGCCCCTCGCTGCGGCTTTTACCGCATTTATGCATGTGTTTTACACATAAACCTTCTTATTGAATCACTCTATCTGATAAAAAAGCCGCATGAAAATCGGTTGCATAGTTTTAAAGATTTTAGCATACATAGGGACAGACAGAAAAAAGGGACACTGTTTTATACTATGTAATGTCGATATCTACATGTAAGTCGTAATATAAAATTTCAAAATCATTAAAAAGAGTTTTAAAAGTTTCTTCTATTATAAGCAACGTAAAAAAACCGATCTTGAGTTTCAAGCAACTTTCGTCTTTAATTATTAATTTAAATTTGTATTATTTATTACATACACCATTACTTAGATGTTTGTAAATAGCATGATTAAATTATCTACGTGATAGATATCTGTAATAAAAAAAATTATATATTATATTCCGTATTCCGTACACACCCATACTTAATGTTCCGTTGCTCGTCAAATGTTACATTTCATTGAAGACAATAAAGACATCATCCTTATTGCGCCATAAAACGGCACTATCTGACAATTTTAATTGTGATACTGATGCTGATTTAAAATTAGGTCAACACTTTTTTTAGACGGCACCAATCAAATGATACCTATATATTATACATAGGGTCAAAGTTGATAAATATGTACTCCAAGTTATTTCATAAAAGAGAAACTAAAGATAAATAATAAATATTAAATTATGGAGTATAAATGATTATAAATAAAGAAAATTTTAAATATTTAGGTAAAATATTCGTTCTAATGAACATTCAGAAATGAGTTTTAAAGTATTAAACCACCTGATAGCTGAGGGTGATAATTTGTTGGTCAATAAAAAATATAAATTAGAAGATTTAATTAAGACGTAAAACTTTCTTGAAAATAATGTCCTAAATAGTTTATGAGATATAAAATAATTAGCTCGCGTGATATCACTAAATTTCAAATTTCTAAACGTGTACTACATCGATATTTCAAAATTGACACGTCAAAACACTCCGTTTCACGAATACAAGAAACATAATCTCTATACAAATTTGGGATATAAATTAACAGTTACTTTAAATTATTAATTTTCAAATTTTTTTTGTATACCTTTTGTAAATTTTTAATTGGAATACGTGTATATTATTGTAAATGGAAAGAAAATAACGCTACGATTTACGCATCGCTTGTGAATTTTGAAAAGTTCCACATAAGCGATGTCCGCTGTCATAGCTGTCAGCCAGAATACGTGGCCCGAAAGTCTCTGTGTTACTGTGTGTTGTTTTTATTTTATAGTGTGTGAATACGTTAAATTCTAAAGAAAAATATGTAAGTACATTATCTCCATTTACTAAGCTATCTTTACTATTAAGCAAAATACCCTATTTATATTTGCGCCTCTTATAAATACGAATGTTATATTATGAGTACAGCTGTCAGATTAAAGGAAGAATATTTTCCTATTTTCTCCACAAATAGTGTTGATTTGCGACAATGGGGAATATTATTATAAACTGTTTTTGTTATTATGGTGCTGTATTGACAAAAAAACAGCAAAGAATGCTACAATAATGACCTTATGTCACTTATATGAGAAGTCTAATTACAATCAAATTCGGAATAGTTTTCGACAAGTTTAAGACGTTTTATGTAACTTTTATTATCAATTGTGAGACTCTTAATGTCTTTTATGAAGATACTTGCAAAATCTGCATGCTCATATAAGAGCTTGTTATTTAAACATTGTTGTCATTTCTTTATGTAAATATCCAAAGAATGTCAGTATTCTATTTGCTTGTATAATGCAATATTTTTTTTATTATTATATTTAATAAGATGTCTGCTATTTAGGAAATTTTAATTTTTAATTTGTATAAAGTATTTAACTGAACTTGGATAAGTTCAGACACATTTAATAAAATCTGTATTTCTCTTGCGAAATATATACTTATCCCTATTGTAAATGGCAATGCTTATTATAGTTAAAAATGTTATTTAACTTAAAATGCAAGTTTAAAAAGGTATTACCAGATTTGTGGTTTCAATATGATTAACCTAACTTTAGTAAATAATAGCAGACCCATGCCCACTTCATTAGGCATAATGTTAACAATCCTTTTTTATATATTTATTTATTTTATATATTACACAAACAGGTTACTGTCATCGCATGATAATACATAAGCTTAACACTGATAACTGCACGAGACAGTATCCCAAAATAGTGTACATATCAACTTAATTTAACTTAACTAAACCGAGAGCGGTGGGAGAATATGATGGTTAAAATCATCACATCCACATATACAGAAAATACATTAATTATTGTGCATATTATGT